>JAQJVL010001717.1:0-152884 GCA_035578905.1 Stictocephala bisonia | reverse complement strand
TGACATCTAAATAGTAAATATCAAACTACATAAGATAATAAGAGGTAGCCAAAATAGGTAATCCATGGAAGAACGTTGCTTGCACACTAACTCAGCTTGTGGTGACATCTAAATAGTAAATATAAAACTACATAAGATAATAAGAGGTAGCCAAAATAGGTACTCCGTGGAAGAACGTTGCTTGCACACTAACTCAGCTTGTGGTGACATCTACATAGTAAATATCAAACTACATAAGATAATTATGGGTAGCCAAAGTAGGTACTCCGTGGAAGGACGTTGCTCACACACTAACTCAGCTTGTGGTGACATCTACATAGTAAATATCAAACTACATAAGATAATTATGGGTAGCCAAAGTAAGTACTCCGTGGAAGAACGTTGCTCACACACTAACTCAGCTTGTGGTGACATCTACATAGTAAATATCAAACTACATAAGATAATTATGGGTAGCCAAAGTAGGTACTCCGTGGAAGAACGTTACTTGTGGTGACATCTGCATAGTAAATGTCAAACTACATCAGAGAATTATGGGTAGCCAAAGTAGGTACTCCGTGGAAGAACGTTGCTCACACACTAACTCAGCTTGTGGTAACATCTACATAGTAAATATCAAACTACATAAGATAATTATGGGTAGCCAAAGTAAGTACTCCGTGGAAGAACGTTGCTCACACACTAACTCAGCTTGTGGTGACATCTACATAGTAAATATCAAACTACATAAGATAATTATGGGTAGCCAAAGTAGGTACTCCGTGGAAGAACGTTACTTGTGGTGACATCTGCATAGTAAATGTCAAACTACATCAGAGAATTATGGGTAGCCAAAGTAGGTACTCCTTGGAAGAACGTTACGTGTGGTGACATCTGCATAGTAAATGTCAAACTACATCAGATAATTATGTGTAGCCAAAGTAGGTTCTCCGTGGAAAAACGTTACAAGTGCGGAACGTCATGGCGAACAGCGCAGGCAAATCTCTTGTGGCTGGAGTATTAAAATTATTGAATAAATGCAAAAACGCATATTTAATGCTGAGAAATGGAAGAAATAAGTTTGTATTATCTTATTTCCTGAGTTTGAGGAGTCAGAGGAAACAATATCTAAACTACAAAAATCAACCAGTTCCAGCAAGACAGCCTCCAAGTCAAGTAAGTGGAAAAACGTTACACCTAACCTCAATGTTCAAACTACTGTTATTTATAAGTTTATAACTATTTTTATTTTAATATTTTCAGGTACACATGTGCTTAGTTTTAATATTTTTTTTGTATGTATGTATATAACTAATACCTTAAAGGGCTTTATTCTTTACGTAATAAGAATGTTTTATTTTAGGACTTTGACTGACGTTGTACACATGATGGATGTAAAACACTAGAGTTTGATAAGAAGTTTGAGCTATTTAATAAATTTCATGAGAAATCATACCACGAACAAACTGTTTTTCTTCATTACTGATGGAGAAACGAACCTAAAAGGCAAAGAGTCGATGAAGCTCCTATAGATGGACTGTCAAAATAGGTATGTCAGAAAACTATATGCTGTATATTTTAGTGTTACTAGACGTAGATTGCAAATACTCATGAAAAAGCTAAAATGTGGATTAGATTGAAAAGATTTGAGAGGAAAACATAAAAACCGACCCCATAAAATAAAATATGACCAGGTTATGTTAGTGAAGAACCACATTTCTTATTTTCCTTAACAATACTGTTTCTATTAAAGGAAATCTATAAAGATACTATGTCTAAATCCTGACATAAATATAGCAAAAATGTATACAGAAGATAATATGTATTTACACTAACTAATTATATAACGTAAAACTAAATCTATATCATAATGTAATTTTCTATAAACAATATCATGATTGATCAACGGATTTGTATTGAACTATCTGTTTTATATTAATTTAATTCCATTTATTCAGCAATTTGTAAAGGGATTAGGCTGCTACCAACTGCTGATTACCACGGAGATGACGTCAGCATGATTATCTTTCAATGGTGATGCAAACAAAACTGGTCCGCTAATAAATGTAGAAACTCATAAACTTATAATATTTAAACAGAAAAAAGTTCTTTCTTTTCTGTTCTTTCATACTGGTATCTGTTTTAGTTTCTTGAACTAAAAAACTTTAGAGGAACAGTTATATGCTTGAAGACATCTATTGCCTTCAATACGACAGGTCTTGCCTACAGAATATCACACAATTCCACAATCATAGCGGCCTCACAGGTAACGAATAGGCTGGCCTCCTAGCCAAGATTACCAGCCTAGGAGGTCAGCGAGGACTCCATTTGTAGGGCCCGAGTCAGTCAGCATTGGACTTACCACTGCCAAGACTGAAATACTTAACTTGGTGAGAAAACGCCACCACAATAGATGAAAGCGGTTTCACGGCCAGGTCTATACAAATTCTCTAGTGAGGGAACCAAACACTGACCAAATTACTCACCGCCATGAATCTTAATGATATCACGTTGGTGATTGCGTATATAACTGGATACGGTCACTTCAGGAAACATCTTGCAAAGACTGGTGAAGACAGTGAAGACATCAGTTTCTGGCTTTGTGAAATGAAAACAGTTTTATTTAGTGAAGCAAAGTTAGGACCATTACAATTAACCTCATAAAGACAATTTAATACAAAACTACAATGAGTATAATTTAAGAAATTCTCAAATATTCCAATAAAATGCTTTGTTATGTGAGGCCTTTCACCTACAATGTAGGCATCGTCAGACATCAACATAAAATTCTAATTTTAAAACATTTGCTTACAAAATATAATAATGTAAATATTTAAAAACAATGGTAGATTAAAAAAAATATTAATTGTAAATAATGAACCTCCTCCCATTCAAAATTCTCCGTTTATATAGTATAATTTAATTTAAAATTACTTTACATTCATATTTATATACACAAACCTTAAAATTTAATTATTTTTAAAATCTACCATATGTTTTTAAATATTTACATTATTATATTTTGTAAACAAATGTTTTAAAATTAGAATTTTATGTTGATGTCTGACGATGCCTACATTGTAGGTGAAAGGCCTCACATAATAAAGCATTTTATTGGAATATTAGAGAATTTCTTAAATTATTTACAATATCCAATAAAGAACTCAAAGAAGAAATACAATGAGTATATCTAAAGAGTTCATACGTGTTCACTGCTGCTGAGCACATTATTTACAAGTTAAACAAAAATACAAAATTAGAGTTTTAAGATATTTGAAACCAAACAAATTAAGCATTAAGCGTGAAAGAACATAAAACGAAGAAGAACGCAAAGAACTTTACTTACATGAAAAAAAATCAAGAAATAAAAATTACTCCATGAACTGTTCACAACAAATACACATAACACATACACTCAGTCCAACATTCACAGCACGGCCAAGCCCTACAACCCCCACGAATCCGCCGACAACCACTCCATCAGTGCCGCAACAAACCGAGCTCAACTATAAATATTTCGAGTTGAAGGATCAAGTTTATTCGATGAGCTGGAATGTTAACATTGATGAACCCTGACGCGTGTCTCGATTACTGATGCTGAAGTTAAAACAAAGAAATTGAAGCTAAATCGGAAGGGTTTTTTTGATTGAAGAAGATTGTACAGTAAAGATAACATTTTTATCTTTCTATATTCGAGTAACTCCAGTAAATTTAAACGTCTGAAGTAAGGAGTGATATGTTCATCTCAACGGAGATTGAAAATATAACGTAGACAGTAGTTATGTGCTCGCTGCAGTGTATTATAAAGATGGTTAGGCATGTCATTGATGACAATGTCGCAGTATTCAAAGTGGAAATGTACAGGAGTTTTCACTAGCGTAATCTTAACATGTAAAAGTGAACAGTTATAATATCTCTTAAGAGTATGAATACCAGCAAAACTCTATTAAATTTTAAAGATACATGATCAGACGATGAAAGTGTAGTATTCAAAGGGAGTCCCAAATTTAAAATGTTTTCACATTAGTTAAGTGAATTATTATCAATAGAGATGCGGGGTACTGTATCAAGATCAATCTGTGCCATCAGTCTGTTATGTCCAATAATAATATTTTGAGTCTTATTGTTGTTCAGTCTTAAGCTGTGTCTGAACGCCCAGTCACCAATAGATTTAATGTCAGAATTCATTCTATTAACCCCTTCATTTAAGTCTGGTATATCAACGTGAGAGTATATTTGTAAGTCGTTGGATAAGTCATTGATATACAGATTAAATAGTAGAGGTCCACGTACAGAGCCCTGAGGGTCACCTTTGGTTACACTTCCCCAACTAGAGTATTCGTTATTCACATGTACACGCTGACGCCTGCCAGTCAGATAGGACTCAAACCAGGAAATACTGTCAGACGAGAAACCAAGATGAGAAAGTTTGACTTTGAGTAGTGGATGATGGCACAATCGAACGCTTTGGAAAATCAAACATAGTAAGTTCTTGTCTATTGTTCATCGCTTTTTGGATATCCTCAGTGATGTATAGCAGTGCAGTGGTGGTACTGTGAGTTTTCCTAAAAACTGACTCAAACTTTCTAAGAAGGTCATTACTAGATAGATAATTACATACTTGCTAGTGAACAATTCTCCCAAGACATTTAGAGAGTGCAGGTAAGATACTGATTGGTCGATAATCAGATGGAGAAGATGGAGAGGACGTCTTGGCGATTGGCCTAACATATGCTGATTTCAAGGCAGATTGGAATATTGAGGTTGCAAGTGATTTGTTCAAGATTTACGTCATAACAGGTAAAACTGCAGGGATTATAACTTTTAATAATTTCATAGAAATGTTGTCTTTCCAAATCGCATTATTCTCAATCATCGTACTGGATTTATGGACCTCATTGTTATTTGTCATAGTTAAAGTAAAATATCAATCACGAGGAGTGGAAGCTGAGATATAAAATGATTTGAAAATACGATAGCCCAGGTGTTTGTGGTGAGGCTCTTGAGTCTGCCGTACATACGCTAACTGAGTGCAAAGCCCTGGAGCTCAGGATAAGGAGAGTGTTTGGGGATGAGCTCTCAGAAAAAATAATAGTAGCTAGTCTAGAGGAAAATATTTGAGAGCTGGCAAAGCCCCTTGGAGTAGGTACCCCATTATAGTAGGTAACAGGGGAGCACAATAAACCTAAGGTTGAAGCACAACCTCGGAATGGTCGTAGAGGTGTTCTTCCCCTCAGCAAACTATACTAAACTACACAATATCAGGCTGAAGGTTTAATGTCTTTATTCATTGGAAACCTGCTTGTATTGCATGAGACCTAGATTTATGTCCTTTACATAACTCTTTCATATTTATACTGCCATCCTGTGTCCATAATTTTTAAGAAACAAATGTATCTTTCATAAAGAAAAATGTGCGTACCATCAAAAAGCTGAAATCAGTCGTAAATAATTTTAGCCAAAATTATAACTCAACCCCTTTTTAAAACAAATGTTACCGTTTTTACTCGATATTGGTTTGGTCAAATGTCTTTGGTTTGGATCAAATGGAGAAAACCATCAAATAATGTGTCCCATTATTTGATACCTCGATAGCTGTAGCTGCAAGATGATGTTATGATGTTACATATTTTATTTAAATTGCGTAGACCAAACGTTTTTCAAAGTTTAACCTCCAATTTAATAGAAATACACAACGCATTGTTACTAGTCAAGATAATACGAATTTCGATTCTGCTGGGCTGTGATACCAGGTTTAGTACATAATGTACATCAACAGCTCATTTCATCAGTCATTTCCATGACGAGTGGCATTGCATTAAACTGAACATGTGTTGTTTCTGCTGGACACACAACGCAACAAAATGTCGTTTACATACCAACAATTAGTGTACATTGTAGTGGTGTAAATATTACTTTAGAGAGAGATTACAGATTTAGCATGTTTATTGGTATTACAGTTCGAAATTTAATGTTCTTTAACATTATGAATCCTAAGATATAATATCTCTATGTTGCTTTTTTATATGATGACAAAATGAATTTTTTTTTATTGTTATTAATGAGTTTTAGTAAGAATATTGATATAATTTCTCCCAAGTAATTATATAATATAACCTTTTTATATCGTTATTTTTTATTTACAGTAGATGAAAAAAACCACAAATAAAGAAATTAAAAAACTAGAAGGCCAATGTAAGATATCATTAGGGTATGAAAATATTACTTTTTTGTATACTTAGCATTGAAATAGAAACATATTCAATAATCTAAAAAGCACCATAGTATTTTCTAATTACACCATTAATTTTGTTTATAATGTTGGCCATTACATACATAAATATCACGTATTAAGTCACCGTACAGGATGTCACTAAAGAGTTGTTCCTCTTATTGGATTTAAGTGTAATTACTTTCAGTACAATACTATTTGTTTGTTGAATTCATTATCTCACTGGTTACACAATACATCATTATCAAACAATTATCTAAGATGTAATATTATTCTAATTATAGTAATCTCTTCACGTATGTACCAGAGAATATTTGAAAAATAACTAGGGGAAGGAAATAGGCTGGTTACTAGAGGCCTACATAAAATTGTTGAGGTTAGTTAATGACTTCCTACAATTTCCAAATTCAAAGTGATGTTATAATCTCTCCACAAATTATATTGATGAGTGAAAAATAAACTTGTTTGTGTCTCATAAAAAACGAGTTTATCTATGTGATAAATAGTACTTTAATAGTTTTACACATAACATTTTTTGTTACTGAACATGAAATACAAATGTGATTTTGCTGTACGATATTATTATAATAAATTATTTTGCTTATTTTACTATTGGTTCAGAAATTAAAGCTTAATTTAGGTGTAAAAAAACCAATATATAGTCTGCAAACGTTAAATTTGTTTCATTTAATAACATTTGACCACCATCCTACTCACCCCATACATGTGAATACCGTCCCTCACACCAAAAACACAGGGAAATTTTATAATTGTTTCATCTACCCAAATATGTTTGACTTTGCTATTTGAGTGATAGTTTACTGTAATATCTAATATATTGATTAGAGCATGAAGATAGTTAATGTACAATGCAATTTTCTGTATATGAAAGAACATTTGTAATACAGTCTTCCTACTAATAGCTTTATTATATCAATTTAAATATACATTTATAAAACAACGACCGGTCTAAGATTTCACTGAATAAAATATTATTTAAAGTCCCTCAGTTATGCATATATTCTTATACATACGTCACATTCAATACATACCTGAGAAGTGGAGCACTAAGGAAGCTGTGAAACCACACGGAGTCCCAGTTTTCCCCCGTCCAGTATTCCCTTGGGTATACACAAAGTCACTCTCAATACGTTTCTAAGAAGCAGCGAGTGTTTGTGACAGAGTTTGGTCTTCCATGTTTTTCCAGTTCACGTAACTTAATGTAACTATATAAAGTTGGGATGGTTTGGTTGCTTTATGGCAGAAATAAGCTTTTCATACGTACTATTAAATCATTTATTTTTCTCTCTATTTAAATACTAAGTAAGTATTTAAACAATTTTTCTCTCTATATCCTCTTGATTTTCTTTGAAAACAATGAGTGACTATTGCATATTTTTAACGTATACTTTGTTTGATGCTCTGAATACAAAACATAACTTTTTTCAGAAAAAAACTACATTTTATTACAATAATTTCCCGTGATATAAATACTATAAACAAAGAATTATGGTGACGAGATTATTTAAACATTTAATTCATTAAAAACAAAATTACAAACGTAAATAAAAATCTAAACCGAAATAGTAATGAATTCATTTGTTTCCATTAACTCGAAGTAACAAAAAATTAAATACACATCCAAAAATATTTGTGCACAAATATGTATAAAACATGAAATACAATAGACAAAAGATAATTACATCTTTTATCGATAATTTTCAATATATATAAAATGGCAATTACATAACATAAAACAGTAAAATATGTTTAATTTTGATAATGGCAAAAATCATTTGGAAACACAAATATGACAGAAGTATTTTGATAATTGTAAGGTAAATTACTAAATTGAGTATTTATTAAGTTAGAAGAATAAATAATTAAATGCATTTATATCTAGGAGGAGGTGAGGCCTGAGTCAAGATTTATATCTAGGAGGAGGTGAGGCCTGAGTCAAGATTTATATCTAGGAGGAGGTGAGGCCTGAGTCCAGATTTATATCTAGGAGGAGGTGAGGCCTGAGTCAAGATTTATATCTAGGAGGAGGTGAGGCCTGAGTCAAGATTTATATCTAGGAGGAGGCTGAGTCCAGATTGCCTTGTCAAGATTTATATCTAGGAGGAGGTGAGGCCTGAGTCAAGATTTATATCTAGGAGGAGGTGAGGCCTGAGTCCAGATTTATATCTAGGAGGAGGTGAGGCCTGAGTCAAGATTTATATCTAGGAGGAGGTGAGGCCTGAGTCCAGATTTATATCTAGGAGGAGGTGAGGCCTGAGTCCAGATTTATATCTAGGAGGAGGTGAGGCCTGAGTCCAGATTTATATCTAGGAGGAGGTGAGGCCTGAGTCCAGATTTATATCTAGGAGGAGGTGAGGCCTGAGTCCAGATTTATATCTAGGAGAAGGTGAGGCCTGAGTCCAGATTTATATCTAGGAGGAGTTGAGGACTGAGTCCATATTTATATCTAGGAGGAGGTGAGGCCTGAGTCCAGATTTATATCTAGGAGGAGGTGAGGCCTGAGTCCAGATTTATATCTAGGAGGAGGTGAGGCCTGAGTCCAGATTTATATCTAGCAGGAGGTGAGGCCTGAGTCCAGATTTTCCACGTGATGGGTTATGGATGATTTTAGAAGATATCTGTTGATGGGGAATAAAATATTGGAAGGGTTGATATTTTTTAATTCCATTTAAGAGATCAGTAAAATTTATGTTATTTGAACAATTATTACTAATAAATCATACGATAGAGAATAAAAATGAGCAACCATGTCGAATGATTAAAATTGATAAATATGATAGTGAAGAAATGCATTCACATAGTAAAGGTGTTAAAAACTCATTAGAACTACGCATTAACTTGACATAACATATATTTGTATAGAAAATATTTGTATAATGCATGGGTAGAACGGACATGCCTCTAATATTTATAAATGTGAATATCTTCTGAAATAAGTAAGATTGAAAATTCAAATACGTATCATTTAAATAAATAAATATTTATTTACCAAATCATACAGTATACAAACAGAGGTATATAATTATTAGTACGTATATTAAGACTAACAAAATATATTAACTGTCTACAATTATTATTACTTAACGCTAAAATATAATTATTTAGAAAAAAAATTAAAATATAAAAGTACAATACAATTTGGCAAATAATCGGTGCCCCTAGGCATAGCCCGATCGGGGCTACCATCATAACTTATCTATAAAAAAGAAACGAAGTAAAGGCAACAGTCAAATAAAAAAAAAACATACAAACATGGTAATTAATTTAACAATTATAGATTCTACTTTAGCCTATTATAAAACAATATGAGGTACAATAAGTAAAATGTTTTCATCTATTACCTAAATACACATATTGTACACACACAGTCATTGAACATAAGCTTATTTTTCATACACAACTAAACAGATGACATATATCTCTATATTAGACAGTTTTTATAAAAACCAACAATATAACCTTTATAATATGCACAGAAGTCATACATTTAGATTTATGACTAGTAGGGGATAAATATCATCAGTGTTTAATAGCCACATTTTTTGCCACCTCAAAAAGTTGTGGCCAGTATTATTGTATCGTAATCGTAAATCCAATAAATTGTTAGTTCGATTAAATAGTCTCGGGGTATTATAGGTATATAATTAAAAGTCGTCAGAAAGGGTCTCGGAACAGGTACAGAAAGTTCGTTTCTCAACCTACAGTGTTTTATGATATAATTATTATCTTTGTTTGCTTCTAGTGAAATATCTCTTGTCATATTGAATATATGATTGACACAGCTCTTTATACAGCAGTAATATCACACAAAACATTTTATATGTTTTATGAGTGGTAAAAGGTTTGCATTTAGTTAATTATATGTATTAATTAGATGGGACAGATATAGTAATCGTTATTATATAAGATAGTTGTAGACAATGCAGGTGTAACAAATGTCTGAGGATAGATATATCAATACAATTACTGAATAATTATTTTAGGTACATACTGTAAAATGAATAAAACGCCTCTTTTGAATAGTAAGAGGAAAACTTAAAAAATTTTATAATTATTCCAAATACGTAATTCCAAATACATGTTATGCAATAAAATATTCTTAGGAGATATTATGAGTTTGTCAGTTTATAATACACGACTGTGATATAAGTAGTCTACCAAAAACTGTGAATGTGTTGGCACCGTCCCAAACAATCACTTATCGGGCTTGACATGACCTGAATGTTTAACACATCCTTCTTCTAGACACGTTCTTGGATGAAATGTGGTTATTTTCTTTTGGTTGGTCGTATGTATTCGTATATATTGGTTGACGTATGTAATTTGGTCGGTTGAATCGTTAGCCTATATATAAAGTATAGCCTATGGTAAAAAATATCATATTTCATCAAAAATACGTTTGCAATATGATATATCAACAATTCTTGCTAACAATGTCACTAAAGTAGATCCATAGCAACACGTCATATACTTAGTATAACATAACAGTTTCAAGTCCCTCTCTTTTGTAGTTTCTGAGAAAATGGGTATTTTATGAATTAAAACATGGTTTTTGGGAAAACGGTGAAAAATGATATTAAAACAATATACTCGTAGTAATGTTGAATCATGTTACGACAAATGATTATAATATTACATGTTAAAGTTATGTTTCATACCAATGTGATCTTACGTAGATAAAGTCACAAATACAAAGTATTTTGTATTTAATTTTAAGATAATATACTTTAAAGTCTAAAAATACTACCATTTAATATATGGTATTTTATTAAAACATAACCATTATTATTAAAAACTTCATCAACATTTTTTTTTCGATTGATTATACATACTAAAATGTATACCATTTTAAGAATGAAATCACAAATTGAAACATTTTATTCACAAATGGTTTTTAATTAATAATTTTTTGGTTCAATACGTATAATGCTGAAAGTTAATTAAATCAGATGTTAAACTTTAAATTATTTTACATAAAATAATTATATATCACCATGTTACTGTAACAATACGTTTTAGTAGTATATGTTTGATCAATATTACTCGTAATTTGTTTTAAAAGTTTTTTATTATATTTTAATGTTTTTGAAATTGTATAATGATGGAGTATCAGATGGGGAAGACAAAGGTTGTTGGACATTTGCCATCATTACATGAAAATTACCAATCACGACGTTTCGATTTGTTAAAACTCAAACCTTTTTCAAGTGCTGAAACTAAATTACATCTACACAAACATGTTATAAAACTACGTTCTTAAACTAACAAACTTATCTACATTAATAATTATCTACATTTTAACCTAGATCATAGAATGAAGTACAACAAAATGAACTTCTGCTAAACATAACAATGTTAACTGGGTTAAATTAATATAAGCAATTAGGTGCTGCAAAGGTCATGATATCAACAAAAAAACGTTAAAACACAATTAAATTAATATTCAAATCAGACTGATATTTTTATATTTAGCAGAAGTTCATTTTTTTGTACCCAATTCTATGATCTAGGTTAAAATGTAGATAATCATTAATGTAGATAAGTTTGTTAGTTTAAGAAAGTAGTTTTATAACATATTTGTGTAGATGTAATTTAGTTTTTAGCACTTGAAACAGATTTGGGTTTTACCAAATCGAAACGTCATGATTGGTAATTTTCACGTAATGATGGCAAATGTCCAAAAACTTTTGCCTTCCCCCCTATTTTAATGTCTTTAGATTTGGAATTCAGAAATAGTCGTTGAAATAAGGTCTTCGGCTTTGCAAACCATTGGTTTTCTTTTTATTTAGCTATAAATTATTTTAAAATGTAGCAAATAAGTATTCATTGAAAAATCAATAGCTCCAGCATCCCTGTCTTCTTCAGTCAGTTCCTGGATGGAGATTTGTTCATATGTTTTGACAATGCCCTTTGTTCCTTCCTTCCTTTGTATCGCAGCCATTGATGTCTCCCTACCCTTGTTATGATGATTCCTCTAGGAAGTAATCAGACTTTTCTTTACACGTCTGTGATAATACACATACGTAAAAAATAATAATGCTGATGTATTATATGGTTAATGACTCTTAACATTCTTGAGCAGATATTATTTGTATACGAGTTAGAAGTTTGTTTACTAAGAAATCAACAGGCCTATTTGAAAACAATCACTGCATTGTTGTCCTTGTTTAGTTATACTTTATTATTTGTAAATTTTAAGGGGAGACTTCACTCCCTATCCTGGGCATGTTAACTTTGACATATGTTTGTCTCAACAGGTCACAAACCATTAGTGATATCACCTTTATATTTATAAACATTCTATATTGCTACATTTTATTTATACTGATCTAGTTTCAGGACTCTAACTCAATTAAAAAATTATGTATTATATTTTTTCATTAAAAATAAGTTTGAAATGTGATATTTCAACAGTTCTTGCTAACAATGTCACTAAAGTAGATCCATAGCAACAAGTCATATACTTAGTACAACATAACAGTTTCAAGTCCCTCTCTTTTGTAGTTTCTGAGAATGGGTCTTTTATGAATTAAAACATGGTTTTAGGGACAACGGGAAAAAGTTAAAAATACGTGTAAAATGAAGTTACATCTGCTACTACCTTAAGAGCTTTCGTGTTTATAATGTTTCTCTTTGCCTCTATTGTTTGTGAATAGTTTCTTTTCTCTTCTTTCTATCCTGGCTCCTTGTGTACGAATTTGAGTAGAAATTTCTTGCTTTCTTTACACGTAATCAGTCAAGTAAGATTATTGTTCTCTTCAGTTGTTTGCCAATACCTCACCCTACTCTTTTGATACTTGTTGTTTGGAGACTTTGCCATCACTACTTGTGATTACAAGCATACCAAACATCAATTTTTAATAATTGTGCTCTACCCAAGAAATTATATTTTTTTTACGTGACAACACCAACTTGTTGACCGATTCATCGCCATTTTTGTCCTGCCTTGCAAAAACATCCCTAACAAACATTTGTATTTGATAAATCATGGTAGATAGACTAAGTAATGAAATGATTGCTCTTTGTTGGCCAATGTTTTTATTGGTCTTCCATTCTCGTGTGTCTTTTTGTACTATGCACACCAGTCTTTAGAGAACAATTAATTGGTACATGGGATTTCCCCCAAGTATCTTTGACGACCCCTCTAGTACTAAGATGGAGAGATATCTTCTACACTTAGCTAATATTTAATTAAGTTTGTGGAACTTATTTTTTTTCTTCCTTTTCTTAAATATTTCTTTAGGTTTAGGAACTTAAATATTTTCACTAAAACAAATAGTTGCAAAAATCATATTTATGGACAAAAATGTTTTTATAAGATATGATAAACAAAAAATTGATTATGACTAAAGGGACAAATGTATATTTTAACGTTATTGGGGCAAAGAGTAATAAAGAGAAAAATACTAAATCTAAGATAGGGCTGTACACAACAAAGGTTAATGTTTACTATCTGTACTCTGATTTTTTTAATGAACGTGTAAAAAACAGCTGCTGGAGTAAAAAATATCATAATATGGGTTTGTTAAAAAAAAAGTAAATAAATAAAAAAAAACTAGTGTTCATATATGTCAAATTGTTCACAATAAATTTACTTATTAAAATAAACCAAAATAAAAAAAATGAAATAAGGGAGGTAGTCTCTCTTTAAATTTGTATTAATATTTTAGTAATACTTATCCTAGTTTGAAGAAAAAGTAGTGTAGTTTTGACTAAATTTCACTTTGCATCAACTTTACACTTTTATTACTCATAACACCGTTAACGTATCACACATATGTTTTAACACGTGTTTGATATTAACTATTTCTATATGTTTTATAGATTTCATAATTTTTACTTTAAAAAAGAAATTCTCATTAATTTCATGAAACTACGTTTTCTTGACATGTAGAGGTCGTAAACATTAATTAACTGGTTTTCGTTGTTATTCTAATACGAACTTAGAACAATTAAAAGAGGTGTAATTAAATTAATTATAGTAACCTCCATATTTTCAGTTGAATTATATAAAAATGACATATTTAAAAGATTTTTGCATAACCGTCACTTTTTTATGAATTATCCTTTTGAAGTGTAGATCGTGGTGTTCTACATTTTTTGACAAGCAGTTTAATATCATGTGAATATCTACATATTCTTACATTTAAAATTTATATTGAATGCTTGTTGACCGTCCCCCATCGGCGGCTGACAATACGTAAAAAAATTTAAAAAATTCATTTTAGCTCACAATTCAAATTTAAAAAGTTTTAATCCTCTAGTCTTCCTGATAGTAACTATATTAAACCGTCGGCAGCCTTTTTTACCAACCCTATATAGTCAATCTATAGTGACACGTGATGAATAGCTGTTAATCAATCTTTAAGTAGTTTGTAGTTTTCTATTCTTTTATATAACTATTTACAACTCACTCTTTTTACAGTATTTTTTTTAAAGGGAGGTTAGGTTATATTTGTAAAAGGAGACAAATGAAACTGTGCGTGATTCAGCTTAAGGTACGGTAAACAGGTAGAGGCAATTTAATTAAAAAGGTGATGAGATAAACAAAGAAGAAATAGAAACGACGAATTGGTCTTAAAGAAGACTACAGTGCAAATTCTTTGTTTATTAAATATAAATATATCTTAAGAAGAACAAGTTAAGATTTTAGAATTAAATTATATTTACATTTAAGCACTTTGTCATTAATTACAAGTTTATGGCCACGCTAATGAATATTTGTCTTGTAAAATGACTAATAATAATTATTGATTATAATTTTGATTTCAGTAAAACATTTAATTAAAAAAATTATCAAACTATAATTATATAGCTCATAATTACACATAAGAAGTGAATACACTACATAATTTCTATTTCTTATTATTAAAAACCTTTATTAAAATATTTAAAATACAAGTATGAGTGGGAGAACAATAATGGAAAACGTTAGTAGAAAACGTTTTCCATTATACTAGAAAACAGTTAGTAGAAAACGTCTTATACAACTTCCAGAAAACGTTTTCTACTAACCCAGTATTGCATATAACTATCAACAATATTACACTATATTTAAACTTACTGTAAAAGCACGAACATATATTCGAGAATATTGTATTTTTTATGAATAATTGTTTTATAACCACAACAATATTATTAAACTATATATATATGATAATTGAACCCAACAATTATTTATCTAGGATTATGATATTCTAAAATGTAACAATTAAAATCAAGGTTAAATATTGTGGTTCGTATTCTATATAACCACACCTGCCTGATACAAGAGGCCAGTGCACATGAAATGAATACTATGAAGTATGCACTCTACTATAAGTTGCAGCTAAAATGCATACACGATTATAAAAATATTTTATACTTACAAATTGAAAAGATATATAAAGCAGTATAAAAATACCATTGTAAAAGAGCAATATGAACAATTCGATACAAACTAACTAGTACCAACACAGCCCACAATGTAGCTGATGAGGTATTGTTGGGCGTAAAGTGCAGCCATTGTTGAACGGTGCAAACATTCATTAGACATACAACATTATTGAATACAAATATACATCATTACAATGTATTTGGTTACTACAATCGCGTAATATATTTAATATATCATTACCGTGAGTTGTGGTAAATATTTTTTAAATGTCACTTTCATTATTATATAATGTATTTTAATATTAGTAATGCAACTTCGTTCTAGTTACGATTAACAGGAACAGCAAATTTAAATTTTTACAAACAAGGGGTTATTAACATATATAAAACATACGTAAAACCAAGAGTGTAAGCTGAAAGACATTTCGAAGGATTATAACCTTTACAGTACAATTATTCAAGTTATAAATTAAACATGAGACCACTAATACATTATTATAAACATGTTCTAGGCTATACGTAAAAATAAAAACCCGTCATTGATATGTATTGCTGATTTCTTTCATAACTTGAAATTCTATTATAAACTAGTACATGCATTACAACATGTCTGTAAATTACAGATTGTATAATATTTTATTTAAATGGAAAATCTTTATTCAGTGACCATTCGCGTATCATATTTTAGTTAACTAATGCGGAGACGCCATAGAAATGAGCTAAGGCAATGACTTTCCACGAAGCCAGCCCGGGTTTGGTTCTCTATGTGGTCATAACAGTTTTTACCTCTCTGCTACTTTAGAGGTTTGTAAGTCACTAAAGTGGCTTCAAAGGTCCACGGAATAGGGATTAGAGAGATCTTACTAGCTCCGCCAGTTAAAAATAAAACTATCTTTAACTTTTATTATACCTGTAAACTAAGGATAGTTCTAATGGTTTATTATATTTTTCTCCATCTACAAATTACTATGCAAAATAAGATACACCTGGCGAGGAAAGGTGAAAAAAAAAAATATATATATATATATATAAATATATAATTAGCGAAAGTAAAACGTAGATTACGTATAACAATGGAAGGGTAACACAATAAAAATTTTATAAATTAAAATAGATTTTAAAAATATAAATTTCTTATTAAATTAAATGCATAATTAAAATAAATAAAATTCACATGTTTTTAATTGCATCAGTGAACATTATAAAATCTTTTTATCTTAAATATGCAATAAAAATTCAAGCAAATTAATTAATTCATTAATTAAGGTCACGGCAAATTTTAACCTATATCTAAAATATCTTGCACGTGTAGTATGAATGATTTAATTCATATTGGTTTTAATTTATTCTATAAAAGAAGACTTATGAAAATATTTACTGGCTCGAATTCTTGGTAATGGAAATTTATGGTTTATAGAAACAGTAGTTAACTTTTTAACTAATTAACATATTTTTGTATGTAATTTTTTATCCTATAACTATCCTGTAACAAACGTCTTCTTAAAAATAAAAATCTTTAATTTTTTCCACTGTAAAGACATTTTGCAATATTGGGTAATAAACATGATCAATAGACATGAAACAGTGAACAGTCATTGTATTAACACATAAAAAGTATGAATACAGTAGACTAGCATGGGTCACTCATGCGGTACGCTGATGACACGACTGTCTCTTTCTCAGAAAATTCAAATGAGCAATTGGAAGTGTGGGTTTTTGTTGAAATAAATAATTGCATTCAGCACTTCCAACAACTCAATCTTAATATCAATCCAGAAAAATCAGCATGTATGCAGTTTTGTTTGCGGGCGTCGGACTTGGAAGGAGGTCCGACGGTAATAGTAAATGAAACAGAAATTAAAGACAACAATTCAACTAAATTCCTTGGAATGCACCTAGATCGAGGGCTGACTTGGAATGTCCTCGTCGAAAATTTGTGTAAGAAGTAATCATCAAGCATTTATGCTTTGAGAAATTTAGCTAAATTCTGCCCAACTCAGTTACTGATGACGGCTTATTACGGGTTGATCTACCCTCATATTACCTATGGATTAGTGCTATGGGGAAGATGTTCCAACACTAACTTTGACAGAATATTTAGAATTCAAAAAATGGCTGTTAGAATCATCCTAAAAATGAATTTCAGAGAGTCGTGCAGGCCAAAATTCAAAGAGTTAAATATGTTGACATTACCCTGCCTCTACATTCTTGAGACTGCTACATATGGTAGGTACAAGACTAGTATCACAAGAGGCAGAGATATACATACATACGACACTAGAGGCAGGGACAACTACCGAACTGGTCGATATAGAACGGTAGTCTATGAACGCCTGCCTTCACAGATGGGCGTTCGTATAGTCAACAGGTTACCAGAATTTATCAAAAGTGCTACAACGCCCAAGGCGTTCAAGAGTCGTCTCAAGAAGTTTCTTTCAAAACAAGCATTTTATAGTATAGACGAATTCTTTGCACACAACTAGGAGGGGGAAAATCAATAACATTATAACACAAGTGAAGTTGAAGAGGTTCAATTGGCGATGAGTGGGAATTTGGGTGTTTGAAAGGGTGAATTGTTAGAATGGATGGCAAATTATAAAAAAATATGACTTTTGCATTGCAATACAATGTTTTAATGACTAGATGACAGTTATTGTTTAGGTTATTTTTGAGTATTGGTTTAGCATAATTATGCAAACTTTGTAGGACTTTACGCAGAAGTGACCCTTGAAAATGAGTTTAACCTATTTTTGAAGCACAATTGTGGGACTAACACAACTGGACTCCAGCTCTAACTTCTGGAATGCAATCAGGAAACTTCCGATTTCTTTTACAACTGGAAATAGCTGCAACTAAAATAGTATATAGTAGCTTTACATGTTCGTTTGTTTGTAGTAAATTTTCCACATTAGGGATTTCCTGCGTATTATTGGTTCCTACAAATGATTATTTGAGAAAATCCTTCAGTAATTCTTTAGTCAAAAATTATCTAAATAGGTTTTTTTTAAGAAATTCAAGAAACTCAAGAAATCTTCTTCATATTATGGTAATTGTCTATGAGTAATTGTTGGAAATAATAATAGTAAATAAAAGATTATCTTCTATATAAATACACAAAATATCATGTTACGAAAATAGTTCTTAAGCATATTGAAATATCTATTCGCTTTTAATAAAATATTAACTAAAATAATCTAAGTTTTAGCAAAAGCACTGAATTCAGGTTTATATAACTGCTCTACAACTAAATATTATTGAAAAAAACTTATAATTAAACACTTTAAAATCACACATTCCTAAGATTGGAATTATAATTTATTATTAAGCTTATTGTAAAAATACTTTAATGTGAAAAAACCCGGTTTTTGTATTATTATATCTAAAGTTTTACATCGGTTTAATAAATATTATTAGTATAGACATTGATGAAATACCTTTTAAAATGAATACGTAGTTAATAATTGGTTTTCAATAAAGAAACAGTACACATATCATATAAATAGTGAAACAAGTGTTTGTAGTATGATAGTCTAATCAGTATAATCAGTCAGCTAAAACCTTTTTTTGTGCATAGATAAACAATCAGCATCTTTAAACTGTTTATGTAAACTTTACAAAATGTTTAAGCTAATTGTATTATTTTTACTACAGATTTTCAAAAAAAAAAAAACAATAACGTCACCATATGCCAGTTTAATAGAGGTTTTTCCATAAAAGTCTAGCTAAGTGTAATCATTTTAAATTATTGCTTAAATTTCCCAACGGTATTGTAAAATATTGATTAGTTTTAAACTACACTGCTAAACATTTGGTTGATCCTAGATAAGATATATAAAATTGAGGTAGAATTTAAGTAAAATGTGTGTGCAAAACGCATGGCTTATTAATGGCTATAATATCAACTGAAGTATCACAAGTTGTGCCAAAGTTTGTTGTGTTGAATGGATGAAACACACACAAGTAGCGTGTTTCTCTTATCTCGGAGGGGAGTTTGGTCTCCTGACAACAATAAACTCCTCAGTTGAGATTTCACTTGTAATTGTTCTTTGTATAAATTGTAATTTTGTTGTTCAGTTTGTGGAGAAGTTTTCGTGCAGTATAAACCGACGTGGTGGTTCAGTGGTTAAGGCTTCGGACTGCGGATGGCAAGTTCCAAGGTTCGAATCCTCACTGAGCCAACGGTCGGTACTTCACTCCTTGAATAAAGTTCACGCACACTCTGGCAACTGGCAAATGAAGTTTTTTTGTAAAAAAAACTTATTGTTTATTTCCCTTATTAAGAGACTATACCAAGGAAGATCATTTTTATTTTATGATAACGTTAGTTTTGTAATTAAATAACTATATCTAAACTGTCGTGATCGAACATTTTTATCAATGTTTTCCCTTTGAAAAAATTATATATATACAATTCCCTCTGAGAAAAATCAACTCATGAATGAAATAAAATTAAATTTTTAAGAACTAAGACTGTTACAAAATAGTAATGTAGTGAAAGTCAAGTAGTCAAAGTATATAAACTCGTTTTAACAAAAATTAAAAGGTTCAACATCATCTTAACCTTAAATAAAAAAATAGGTCTTATAAAAATTTGTAATATTGGTTGGCTCCTTATAAATATCAGTATTGTTAATAATATTTGTTATTAATATCAAAATATGCAAATATTGTATTTACAAAATGACAAATAACCAACATTCGTGGTGTATTTACGGAATAAAATAATTTAAATAATGATTTAAAAGTTACAAAGTGTAATTTAAGTTTTATCATTTTTGAAAAAATATAATATTCTTGCAACCAATAAGTATTTGATTTGTGGATTACAAGGTTCAATATTTGAATCCCAACTGAAATAAAAGTCAGGACTTTAATCGTTGAACTTAGTTTACTGGCTAGTCTGTAGTTTCCATGTAAACTTTGAACTAAAACTTCCAAAAGAAAAAAATGCATTATTAATTTGCAACTTTAAGAACTAGAGAAAATAATTCCTATAACATGTCATGACTTATACGATTAAAATAATAATACTAAACAGCCAATATATTTAATTTATAATAAACCAAAAAATAAGCCGTGCGCTTAAAAAAGAAAGAATCTATATTATTGATTACATCCTCGTTGCGCCTAAACATAAACTTACTAATGAGTTTCAGAAAAAGGGTCAAATAACCAAACATCCTATTATTAACTATTATTACTACTCACTAATAGTAATACTATTATTAATAGTTGCACCTGAACCATTTCAAGTAGAGTAGCAAAATACCAGCGTTCAACCTCTGCCACATTCTTCAGGTGAAGCAGGGAAATACAACATAAAGCTAAGAAAGTTACTATGGTCTATCAACTAGAATTTTACATATTGATTGTTAGGACTCCCTCCAGATGTCACATCCTACTCAAAATACTCCATCCCTTCCATCCCTTGGAACTGGTGTCATTGTAATGGGGAGATAACATTTGTCTAATAAACAATATATATGTTGTTGTATTTTGTGTTAAAGTTAAATATCGTCTTATTTTGTCAGACGGAGTTAGGGCTTCTCTAACACTTGACCTGGGGACAAAACACTTAAGCGTGACTTCTGAACCACCAACAGTAACCGGACAGGTGGGCTGCATGCAAGGACGGGATCGGACAGTCACCCATCAAAGGGACAGCCACGCTCAATGTTGCTTGACTCTGTTATCTTACGATAACGTCGGAACCCTCCGGTCAAGGCCACTGGCTTCTGTTGTAGTCAGTTGTAGTGAAAAGAGTTTCAACCAGACGTTATTAATTTTAAAATTGTTAATGTAATTATAATTTTTATTTAGAAGTTGTCAGTAATAACAGTTTTTATTTAGTGTTCATGTTCATTAAGTATTAAGGGTATAGACGGATTTATTCAATCACCATAAGCAGAATACGATTGTTTGCAGGGGAGGGGGAGTTAGGGAAGTTAGAATGTGATAGTGGGAAGTTCCGCCATTGTGGAGTTATAATGGTTGGTAACCATCCAGCCTGCGGTGTCGCTGTAACAGATCGGGAAGATTTAGCAGTAGAGTCCTCAATAAACTGTTAGTAATAAATCAAATAATAGCTTTTCAATATTAACTGGAACATTATTAGTATATTATTCAGGTAATCTTATCCTATTGTTGAATATATAAAACTCTAGGATTTATTATAAACAAAAAATTAAGCCGTGAGCTTTAAAAATAAAGCACCTATATTATTGGCTACATCCTAGTTGCGCCTCAACATATACTTATTAATAAATGGACTTCATCATACAGGTTTAATCAATATTTAATATGCAATTCTTATTTAAATTAAAAGTAACTAAAATACTTATTGACGTTAGTTAATTACTTAATGACTATTTTGGTATTTTTAACTTTCATTAATAAATAAATTATATGGAATAAATGTCATTAAATCCAAAATGTTATCGTTAATTTAGTAGAGATTTTAATAATAATACTTGTGTACACCAGTAATAAAGGTCCACATTTTAATGTAACGCACATATTATTTTAAGTTATTTATAATTTTTGTCAATTTCTTTTATTTACTAGTCTTATTCCATCTTATAACTAACTTATTTCGAGAAAGTTAATTTATATTTCTTAGCTTTTTTTCTTCTATACTTTTATTTTAAGGCACACCAACAATAACAATTAATTTTGAACACTTATTTGAAATATTAAACCACAAAACCATCAACAGTTTTAAGCCCTTACAAAATATTACCACATTCGAGGCACTGTATTCCCTGAAAATGCATTATTTTCAATGAGAAAATATAAATGAAATACTAACTGATAATTAAAATAATTATACTAAAAGAATCCAGTTTGATAAATAAATAAACGTTATTTAGAGGAATAGTTCATGATGTCTATGATGTCAACATTGAAATACAAATGTCAACCCCTTCGTGGTCAACGTTTCTAATGAGGTCTAAATTGGTGAAAACTCATTAGTAGTTTGGTAATTAAAGCTCTTGAAACAGCCACCTTATCTTTTCCTTGTCTTTGTAGCTTTTCGTTTATTCATTAATTGTGATAGAGGGTGGTTTATTCATTTAATTTTGAAAATTTAGTTAATAATAATGCATTATTCATTTTTATGTAGGGTAATTGAATAACGTAGTCCTAAATAAATACTTAATTTTATATATTCATTGGAAAAAATTATATTTTAAGTTTGGATTGATTAAATTAAGAAGGACTTCTCTATAGCAAAAAAAGTATATATATGATATTCGTAAATTAAACTACTCAATGTGGTGCAATAATGTATTATATGTTCTATAACATGGATGGTTTTATAGACCTGATCTATGAAATTATATTTTTCGTGGTTATAAATATATACAAATGTATATATTATTAGCTATGACATTATGGATTGAGGATTATTCTGATTAATTTCACTACAGTAAAAACTTTTCTAGAAAAATAGGGTTGTTAAAAAAACATTTGTGTACATACATTAAAATATGACCATGCATTTTTCAAATAAACAAATATTTTCTTTCCCTAAATTAAAAAGTCAGATAATTAAAAAAAAGGTTTCACATATACACACCATTAATAATTATATATCTCATATTCCCAAATATTATTTAATTATTGGGTAGTTTCATTTTTTTAAAAATTACATAATATTAGTTTTCTTTAACTGTGGTGGTGTTTTTTATGTTTACCAAGAAGTTTTTAACTACATATCAAAATAATACTTATAGCAATAATATTAAAACTACATGTCGTTTTAGGATCTTTTCCGTTAATTAATTACCACTTAGTTTTTTTTTTGTTTCCATTAATTCACTACCACTTGAAAACATTCTATTGCTCTAAATACTGTTCCACAATCATTTTTACACCCACTGAAATATTCCCTATCCGCTAGGAATCTGGTAACGCTGGTTGTTATCTTATCGCATTCCAAGAACTTACACACGGAGAGCGCATTCGGTGGTAAGTCTATCATTGGATTTACAAATTTGTGATTAGCCAGATCGTAATTGTGACAGCAAAAAGTAGTGGTAGTGAAGTAACGGAAAAGGTTCTCGTTTTAATCAATCGTTTATTAATGGTTAATTAACCGTTCAAAAAATTAATATAACTCAATATAATTACTTTATAAAGTAAACCCAAGTAATATTAACAGTAATATTCTATTTGCGTAATCATGTGTTTTTAAATATTGACAATTCTTGAGCTTTAAATCCTAAGATTGGTTTGTTAAATGGCAATAAATATATATTTACGTCTTAATAGAGTTGTTTGTTTATTATTTTACTTTTACTGAAATATGCCACTTTTTCCGTATGTTTATACAAACAGTATGAGGAATTTTCATACCTCGTATGTTTCTTTAATTGATTTAAACTACTATATATTGTAATACCACTACTAATAGAATTAGCGAATATGATGTATATAAACGGTTTAAGAATAACAACTTTTTTGGCGTACAGTATGCCAAAGTTCTGAATACCATACACGTTAGAAATATTAATAAATAATATTCAGCAGGAATGTGATGACGTATTGGAAAACTGTCATAGCCGCAAACCCTTGTCAATATTTTCATTTTGTTATAAGTCAGCACACATGTAGCGTGGTGGTTGAACACCTGTAATAGTAAATAATTCACTTTTGTAATGCATACGTCAACATATTTCCATCTCTTTAAGATTATGCTGAGTTAATTTGGAAGTATATTAAAGGAAAAACACATTCCATTTGATTATTCTTTCAGCTCATTATACCAAATATATCGACAATGTCGTGAACAAATAATTTATCAAAGATATTTTTACATCGTTGTCATATTTTGAATGCAAGACATTGAAAAATTATTTAAAGTAATTTACGATCTATATTTAACACATTTGTTAGAAAACTAGCGTATAAATGATATTGGGATTAACAAACGTTCTCGTTGATTAAAAATTTATTCGATTAATAATTGAGTTGATTAGGGCACTAAAAAAGTAATAAAAAAAGATGAAGAAAAAAGCATGAACACAATACCTATTGATCACATGATCTAATAATACTATTTATAAACAATAATTTTTAATATAACAGGTCTGTGTTTGATTTCCCGGTTTAATACAGTCAAAAACGATAAATATATTATTTTACCACGTAATATTACTTGAATTACAATTAAAAAAGTTTACGTTCATTTTACAAAGATTAAAAAAAAAATTGGCATAATAATAGCTTACCAGCACATGGTACACGAGGTCAGGGAACTTCAAAAACAATTATAGTCATATAGCTCATGGTAGACATATTTCAATATAACACTGATATCTAAATAATATTAATATAAACAGTTTATCAAGGGCTTAGCACCAATGATAATAATAACGTATTTACATATAAAACAACATTATTATATTTATGTGGCAACATTTCATTTATGATACTATGTATGAGTAAGGGTTATACATGTATCTTGGCCAAACGATTGAAATAATTTATGTTTCCTCGTGATTACCCAACAATGGGCTATATATTATACAACAATACAGGAGATAACTATAAAGTTAACCATAAATAACAGCTGATGTATCGCCTATGACGTAACGACCTGTTGGGAATAGAGGAATCATGGTGTTGACATTAGGAGACATTAAGTTTCAGGGTAACTATACGGAGAAAATAGGTATGTATTAAAATAAACTTTCCTCAAGAAGACCAAATGTCAACATATGGTATTTTAATATCTACTATTTTTTCTCTAATAATATAAAGAACTACTATTACTGTGCTACCAGAGCAACACAAGTTGTAATTAATTATTTTAGAACAGGAATCGTAAGAATATACAAATTATAACCTTAAATCTACGAGACGATTAAGTTTTTTAAAATGACCTAAGGTAAAATAAGACTTATACATATTTAATTAGATAACGGTTTTGTGTGAAAATAAAACTACACATCTCACCGTAAATACAATTTAAATAAGAAATATGAATATGTCAATATTGAAAGCAGTATTTTGGCAGTAGCGGTTTGTGGAGGATATTGCGAAAGTTGGCTCCATACCATTTACGGTCATATTTACCTAAGTATTTTTCTCAGAAACAAATATGAAGGAGAAATTATTGAAACCCTTACATTTCTCCTTATTTGACTTTGTAGTCAACTTCACTTAATGTATGAAACAAAATATGCATCTTGCTAGCCTATTGGTTAGCCATTCTGCTTCCAATGCAGTCACGGGTTCAAATCCATTTAAATCAATTGCACTTAAATTTATATGGAGGTTTGGACCATTGTTTAACAACGTTTGAATGCCATATAAAAACTTAACTCGTAAAGACAATAAGGAAAATAAATGTTATACATATATTGACAAAAGACCAGTAAGTTTCCTCCAAATAAAATTATTTTTGACAAAACTAACAATCATAATACGTTTATTTCTCGTGTCTTTTATTGGAGAATTATTTAAATTGAAACAATTATAAAATTATCATAATCTCCAATGAAATATTTTGTTTGTCTGAGGCCTTTATCCTACTAGATAAGCATCATTCGACATAAAAAATTAAATTAAAAAAATTTTTCACAAAGTAAAATATTTGTTGCACATGGCAGATTAAAAAAAGTAAAGATGCTTATAATTAAATAAATAAACATGTTAATGTCGAATGATGCTTATCTTGTAAAATAAAAAAAAATACATTTAAAACATTTTTTCCCAAAAAAACTTCCAGACAGTAAGTTAAAAAAGTGAAGATGCCAATAAATAAATAAATATATATTTATTTATTTATTAAATAATTAATTATTAAATCAAATAGCATATTTGATTTAAATTTACCTTACCATTAGATAATTCTAAACTGGATAATGTTTTTCATTCCTTACAATTGATTTATTACATTTTGTAATATGGAATGATGCAGACATTAAGTCATTCTCTTGATGCATGTTTAACACTTGGCGATTTTTAAAGCTGCCCATTTTTAAAATATGCTTTTTGTTCTTTTAATCTAGTTTTAACTTTTATGTTAATTGGTCTACATATAATTTAGCACAGTTAATACATTCCTGAATTATATTTTTAGTTGTTTGAATATTATATACTGAAGGATTATATTTGATAACAGCATACAATATTAGAGACTTTGACAGTTTCGAAACTATTTCAATAACATATAGATTAATTTTAATCACTAATATCGAATGACCTAAATAAGTCATATCTCTAATAAATGTACTTTGTTATATTTTAACGTTTTTGCTTGCTTTGCGTTAACCAGGGCGCGAATGTAACTATGAGATTTTTTATTATGGTAATTGGAAAGGCCAAATAATTATTGTATTAGTTTTTTTATTTCAGATTTGTTGGAACTTTAATGTACAGAACGTATTTATTAAAGTCATATTATTAAGTGGAGTAGTTAGGGGTACAAAATATTACGTAAAAGGGACCTTTTACGTCAATACACTACCAATACTTCGGTTATATTATATTAGCTTCGGTTCAATTATGTTAGGATTAGTTAGATTATGTGTTATGCTAAGATTAGTTATGTTTGGTTATGCAGGGTTAACCTATGTTATGGTTATGGTAGCCAATTAACGTAAAATATCCCATAAGAGTTGCTGATATAGGGTTTGGTTATAGTTGATGATATATGTTTTAACAATGTACTTAATAGTTGATAGCTTGGTCTGTGTAGTAAATATTTAGATACAGTATCTTATGAAGACATTTTTTATGCTGTTTTATGCTAATGCTACTATCCGTTTTAACACAGAATATGAAACATTATTTTCCGTTAAAATATGCAATACAAATAATATTTAATCTGTAAGAAATTAGGTTAAGCTAAACATAAAATTATAACCAGGTTACCAAAAATGTATATTACAAATTCAAATTAATATGAACAAACATCATTTAACTTACATTTTCTTTGTTTTTTAATGAAAAATGTTGATAAAATCCATTTTAGTATTTAAACTTAATGTAACAGCCAATATACTTTATAAATTTGTTTATAATAAAGTGCAATGATGATGTTTTATATTATGCCTCCAAAAAAATAAATATACAATGGAAAACCGGAGGGTTTGGTTACGTAAATGATAATTATAATATTTTCCCTGAAAAATATAATTTTGCTGTAATTAAGGAGACTAACTGACTGTACTACTAAAATATCATTTTAAATCTGTCATATATAGAAAAAAACACATTTATAAAACATCAAAAACGAAAACAATTAATTGTTAAAATTATAGAAAAATTTATTTTGACTTATTATTTACTATTTGATATTTATAAATCATTTCCTTTTTTGTTATGGCCTTTGTCGTGCTTATAAACTGAAGGGTTATATAATTTAATATTTTTTAGTTATACACTTTTCATTTAGTGTATTTAAATATCTATAGATATGTATTTTTTATTTTTATAAATACAATCTAAATGTTAAAATAAAATAAGATAATTAGTTACCTAACAGTTTTTATACTAGTGCATTGTATTATAAATAGTAACGAAGCAGTCTCAATAGGATTAATAGAAATTGTATGCGTATTGTCGTCATATGTAAATGGCGTTGAAAATGTGTCGCGTCTAATTGTCGATGCAATAATGAGAATTAACCCGATAGCTAATTATCAGCAAATTACATTAGTAATTTATGTGCTGAATGCAATCACTGCTTTATCTGTTTGTGTTTAATAGTTAATTAAATATCTAATAGTACTCATAAATAAAGCGATTGGAGTACGAAGATGAATTAAAAAACATATTATTTACACTGTTTATAAATTTAATGTCTTTTATATACTAATAATGTTATTAAACATAACCCGTACAGTATTATGTAAAATATATTAACATAAAATTGCGGCCTCATCTCACTAGTTGACTTTTATCAAAATCTCCAACTTCAAATTTAATATAAAGAAGTAAAACTTTACATAAGATCTATGTTTTAAAAAATTTCACTCCACTTCGTAAGACAAAAAAAATACGTTTCGTCACTTAAAATCGATATTTTTATTCTTAAATGTGTTGTAAATGGCACCTAAATTGTTGTAGGTAAGTCTATTAAGGGAAGAGTATAAGAAAATGTTGAATCACAAAATATTCCCGTACTATTAACTTTTTATTCAATATTTAAAACAAATAAAATATATAAAGATGAGTAGTATCCTTTAAGAAAAAGTGTGTTGAATTAAATTGAAAATAATCTAGAACTCCTAATACTAGCGTTATTAGAATAACATTTCTGTTTTATTCTTTTGAAATAGTTTTTTGTCGATTTATATAAAAAAATCATACATTTTAATGAATTAAATGTTTATTGAATAGTTGTGAATCATTGTTGATTAGTATTACATTGAAAAAATAAGAAAGTTAACGATTCAGGAACTATTTTAACAATTAAAACGAAGTTTAATTCTGTTTAAATATATAATTCCTTTGGACAAATAACCATGAAATCAAAGGCTTCTTTGAATTTTTTTAGCGTTTTAGTAAAACAGAAAGAAAACGTATAATTTCTGCTATTATAACATTTGTGTATTTCTATTTTCTTTTTCAGAGTTGATAATCTGTACTAAATTGTACTACAATTTGTCTGACCTAGAGGAAAGGCAAAGTCTATTTTATCTTATTTATTTTCAATCTTGACCTCTGGAAATCCACCATCACCTATTGCAAATAACAATGATGGTTAAATTAGATCAAAATAAATCCTTATTTATCAAGGATAATATTGGACGTAATATTTTAAAATACAAGATGTATTATGGTTTAAGATATTCGTGTCCTCTCTATATTTGTATGAATGTTAGGTAATAAAATTGCTCTATGCTAAGTATTAGAAGCAAACTGCTTCACTGAGGGAGCTAAAGAATGTTGTATCGAACAAAAGGAAGGGAGGAAAGCCTTCAATATTTAACTTGTCAAAGAGTATATGAAAAATAAAATAGAAGAATGTAAGAGTGATATTTCAACTTCACAAAGAATGTAATGAATCTGCCAGGAATAACATGATTTATTCTGACTTATACCATTTTATATAAAACTTTCGAAACGTCATACATCAGAAAGTTTATCTAGATCCATATTTAATAAGCAGAATGTTTTCGATACCTCATAAAAAATAACATTAGGTAGTAGTTACAAAGAGGAAAATTGTTAAACAAATATAATTCAAAATAATTGAAATTTTATCCATTGCTTTAACATCATATGTCAAATTCAAACTTCAGACAACCCTACTTAAAATTTAGATTTTATTTTATTAGTGTAATGTATAATATTGAACCACTGTAATACTTTTCTTAAATTCTTAGAACTAACTCACGTGCCCACTATTTAAATTTAATTTTCATTTCCATATATAATAAAAATTATTATAGATAAGAAGTTTCCCAGAAAATTTAAATATTGTTATTTTAATATATAAATACAGCACTAAAGTTATGTAATATATTTCTTCGTAATACCAGTGTACGTGTATGGATGAGTTGGTGAGTCAGTATTACTGTACGTGTTTATATGGGTCATTATGATTGCACGAGGGAGGATGAATGTGTGGGTATCAATGGAGTTTGATACACATATTTTTCTTGTTATGAAATACTTGAGTTATTAAATAAATAACGATATCAACAAAAGTCATCCAATATTGTATTATACCAAGTATTAATTATAAGAATATATTAAATATGTACGTACGTACATTTTGGAAGTTCTAAAATAAAAATAAGTTCTTGGAACGGTAAAATTATAAATGTAATACAAGCAGAAAATTCGAGTTTTATTATCTTCATACTTGGTACTTTCACAAATATCCTAAAATCGATTCATTTTAAAAGAACTACTAAGAGTTGATAACAAATATTTTATAGATTAATGGACACACAAACAATTTAAATTTATAATGTCCAAGAACTTTGTGTAATTAGATAACAACATAAGGTAAATTGAGTTTCAGAAGCTTTTATTTGAAAGGGAAGTAATTAAAACTTTGATTTAAACTCCGGCTAAAAACAAACTTTAAAAGTAATTATTTTGTAAATTAGAAATGCATAACTTGCTAAAGCATTAGATTTAGTTTCATGTATATATTTGTAACCGTTTATAACTGTAATATCACGGTAACTGTAATATATTCTTTTTAATGATAATTATTTGTAATTAGTAAAAATATTAAGCATAAATATACTAAACGGATTTCCATGTTTAACCTCAATTATCTATTTTATATATACACATACATACGTGCAGTCTGTTTTTATATAGTACATGTCTTTAAATATAAAAAAGGTAGACATATTTCTATAATGAACCTATTGTGAAGTTTGAGTGATATGAAAGTGTCTTATAGTTTTGTTACTCTTCAAATACATTTTTAAATTATTATTTTAGTAGTATATATTTTAAATTGTATATTTGGTGTCTAGTAATATTAAAAGGGAAAAGTAACCAAAAAGTTATATACTTCAATAAAAAAAATACACAATATAAGAACAGTAAACATTACCCAAAAACATTCTGTTGACAATCGGTAACGCTATTTAAAGGTAGCAAAGATATACTTTTACATTAGATTAAAAAGTATTGTTAAATAATACTGAATGAGTAGTCCATTTTTCTTTTAATAATAGAGTTGACCTAGAAAAAAACTTTCTCCAGCCATTTACGTTTATTAGAAATTCGTATTCCATTTTTGTTTCATATCTAGTAACAGATTAGAGCCTGTCTTGGGAATATTTCATTCATTAGACTGAATGTATTTATTAAATATTTTGACGTTCATATTACTAAATATTAAAAAAATTATATATCTGCACTTTCCTGTGTAAAATATAATTAATAGTTTTTATTTAGTTAGCATAGTACGTATTGGTACAAATAAACGTGACACAACACAAATGTATTATAATATAAGCACAAAATTAACAAATATTATGGTGATTGATTTTGGTGAACCACGCTCACCTTCCTCAGACCAGAGGGATTCACAAAATAATGGAAAATGGTGTTCAACAACTCAATTTATGGGCCACGACACGTGAACCCATTGGCTGGATTTGTCAAAATGGCGGCTGCTGTGATATTATTGGTTGTAGCTTTTGTTCTTTTAGTAGCTGAAACTACGCTATTAAAAACTATTTCGGAATCAATATTAACCTGTCAATTCATTAGTTTACTACGATCCTTACATTTTGCTTTAAAAATAAATAACTCTACTCATGCATTCATAATCCTACCCTTCTTACAAACTCTTAGAATATCTACATTTTCATCTATTTTATTCAAACTGTGGGTACAATTCAGAAGGGGTTTTGCTACATAAAATCTTTCCGGTTTCTTATTTTTAAAAGCAGACACATGATTTTTATATATTTTGTTAAAATTTACGGTCTGATATATGTAAAACATGTTTGAATCATTAGAGTTAATCCTATATATTCCTGAATTATTGAATTTATCTTCACTTTCAATATTTGGGTGTAAAATATTATGGACTACAGCATGATTTTCATGTTTAATCAGTTAAAAAATTATTATAACATTATGTAACTAACTAAATAAAAATAAAAAAAAACATCCATTGCAATAACTGGAATTTAAATAACATTAGTAGCACTTATTTATAAAAAAAACTTATAATTATTTATACATTTAGGGTAGTTTTCAACGATGTCTATTTATTATTTACCTTAACGTAACAGTCTTAATTTTTCACTAACGAACGAAGACTGCAGGCCGTAATTACTAACCGGATGGTCTTAGTTAACTGTGCTTGTTAGAGAGGTCCACACTTTGACAACTTTTAATGACACTGCTGTGCATTCGTTGGGTAATATTATTGTATATTTAACTCTACAAATATAAGTTACTGACACGATGAAATACTACATATGGACCACTTTGATTGCAGCCTATTGAAAGCACTGGTGCGAGAGAGATGCATTGAGATGTAGAAGTAAGATAGAGAAGACTTTCTTCCCCCACTGTGTCTTTACATTTATTCCATTTATGCATTAATTGCAACTATCGATGTTAGCTAGACGTGTAGACTTCAGTAGAACTTTTAATGTTTGGTCTAATTATGCGAAGTTTGTTGTACAGTGAATCCACAAGGCATTCAAGATCCAGTAAATAATTTGGCCTTTAAAAAAGTTGAAGATAAATAATTGAATGTATTCCTAGTAAATATAATAATATTCATGTTTATTTTAATCTTTACCACGTGTCTTATAATCAGACTAACCTCATTTATAAAAAATCTATGAGCAGGAAACTTTATTTTGTACTTGGAATGATTATATATAAATAACAATTAAATTCTAATTTCATTTGTTAATATGTATAGAAATCTTTTCAATTTTTGACACAAGAAAAGTATTTAAATTCTATTCTATTATATGTGTAATTTAAATAAACCAAACATAATTTTCTATGCGCCTATTTTATATACTTAATAAAAAACATATACTCATTAAATATCAACAATATTTCCTGGGTATATCCCACCAATGCTTCTATATTTAAAACTGTTAACTATATTTGTAAACTTAGTTTTGATGGCAGAAACATTGACATATGTTATTATTGTCTTGATTGTGATTTCAATAAATAATACCGTATTTTTGTACCAGTACAATCATGTGATGTACCGTAATGTGATACATGTACTAGCACCTCTACAAGTATCATTTTACATTAGTTTTCAAATATTGACTAAACTTACAAGGATTTGTAATAGTATTTATACTATAAAAATTATTTTATGATTGTATAAGTGCAAATGTACGGGTATATATATATATATACATGATTCACATTATGTTCTAGTGTTTGGCTGCTTTTTAAAGTTTAACATATTCAAGCTATCTCCATAACTGATATTAATAAGTTTATAAATATTTATGAAAACTAAGTTAAATGAAGTCATATATGTTTATTATTTATAATTACTTCTTTATGAACATGTTTATTTTATAAAAAAAGAGCTAGTAAAGAGAGGTCTTATCTACAATAAAGTTAGTTCCAGGATCTAAACGATACATCTTATTACTAATTAGTCTTAGTTGCTTTTATAGTAAATTATCTAACTTAGTTCTTATCCATCCATGACTAATATATATAAATATATATAATATAAGGACTACATACAACTGTTTAAAGTGAGAAGTAAACTAAAGTTAATATAGCATGGAATATTTTGTCTTTAAACAAATACAAAAGTATATGTTACTTTATTAGTTTTATAACTCATAAGTAGTATTAGTAAATTCAAGTCAGCAGCTTCCTAATTTATTTTGTAGTCTGCATGGTGGTGACTTAAAGTACAATGCACAAACCACGGTAAGTCTCACCGTTTGAGTTCCTCTCCAGACGGCATATAAGAGGTCTTTTGTTGTCAGGCAAGTGTCACAGTTTGAGGGAGAATATTTCACTCAATCCTTCTTAGACTAGGTTTATTTCACTCGTATATTTTTTACATTTCCCGTACATATATAGAAAATTCACTCTATCATGGTTATTTAAACTGTGAAAAAAATTAATAATTTAATATTATTACATTATTAATCAATTGTTTTATTATTAAGTTTACTACATTAAGTATTATTTTAATTATCTGCGTGAAAAATGTGATGTAATATCATTCCTTTTTTTGTAATGTTAAGAAGATTCAGAAAAATTAAAAAGAATTTTTAAACATTTAAATTGAATGATTGTACGGCAAAGGTCCTGGTGGAAATTTCAATGTGTAACAATTGTTAATTGTCTCATTATAATGATTTTAGAGAATTGTGTCTAGAAAATGTTAAATATTGTAAGAACTGAGAGATTTAGGTGTTTGGTTCTTTTACCAAAAGTTTTCAATATAAATTCTCCAAGTTTTGAGAAAAATTCAGAATCTTCCCCTTTCAAATAAAAAAGTAGTTTTTTCCCATTTAAATTAGCTAAATAACCAGTATATTCACGTTGTTAATTTCCTGTCAATTTCATGCGACATGTTTTCTGAAGTCAACATGTTTGGTGGGCCTTACCTGTTCGGTTGTCCTGGTTTAGAGGGTTCTTATTGGTTGATTTAGCTTCTAGAGTAAGGAGGGGGTAAGTCCGTTGGTGGAAGGTTTGCGGGCGTTCGAGCAGTTTTAAGTAATCTTTTGGCGAGTGACCACGTTTGTTCTTCACGGCGATTTTAACCGTTCGGAGTCTTGTTGTCCGGATCGGCAATTTTCCTTGTCGCTAGTGAGTGAGTGAGCGTATGTCGCGCTTTGTTTGTGGTCACGTTTTGGGTTAAACCTCCAGGACAGCTACATCTCCCGGAGGCAATTACAATTTCAATTTCCAATTTCAACTTTTCAATTTAAATTTCAACTTTAAGAATTTCAATTTTCAATTTTCAGTTTTCAAATAATTAAATTTTTCAAATTAAGAATTTTGAGGCAATTTTTCAATATTTGTCAATTTAAGGAAAATCTTCAATTTAAGTAAATTTTTTTGAAATTGAGAATTTAAAGAGATTTATTGATACAGTTGGCCTAAATAAAAGGTTCTGGTCTGAAGATATTTGATTTGTTTTGATTTTAAATAAAGAAGGAACTTTTATTTTCGTTTTTATTATTATTTAGATAAGAAATCCAATTTTATTTTGTGGAAGATAATAAAAAAAAAAAATAAAGAAACTTTTTATCATTGAAGAATTTTTATTTAAATCTCTCATTTAAGTTGTTCAACATATCAAAAATAAATAGTAGCTTAATTAAGGCTACAAATGCTTCTAGATATACTTTTAGTATTGTCATAGCTAAAAGGTAAAGAAATAAAAAAATAAAGTAAATAAATAAATAAAACCATAACTCATTGATAAATATTATGTTTAAGTATACGTAGTTTTGATTTTTGTGAAGGCATAAAATAAAAAAAAATTAATTAAATAGCACAGGACAACTAAATTAAAATTTAAAAATTTAATCTTAAACTCTTATATTACAGTAATACAATTTGAAATTGCTACTTCTATCCGATAAGTCAAACATATACACCGATAAAATATAATCATCTATGCCATTATCATGGGTTATACGTATTTCTACAATCTGTAATTTTTTTAAATATCAATACTAGTTGAAGAAAGACCTCCAAAAATTAGATAATTATTAGTAAAGTAAAATATTCAATAATAAATAATATGATATTTTGATAATTAGTTTACTAAGTAGGAAGTGCATGTAATTATAATTGATATACATTTCATATAGGATTAGCATAAAATTAAATAATAGAGCAATAAATTGAAATATGATGTGTTATAGGTAACAATGTTACTAAAAACTCGCTATGGGAAACAAAATCTAGCAAAAAGTGGCAAAACGTCCTCGTTAGGAGTTAAATCAGCTAATGACGCTTATTATACATTGAAACATTCCAAAGCCACACTGCTGCAGTCACACTTTTTTTTTGTTTTTTTTTTACCACTAGTTACTATTGTAGAGTAAACATTCCCTGAAAAATACTTGTAACTTTAGGAAGCCTTATATTTAAAAAACCTTTCAATGAAGGTTTTTAATATGACATACTATACAATCCATTAATATATCCAGTTATAAACTTCCTCATAATTTGATTCAGTTAAGTGTAAATATGACTGAAAAATTACTAACCAAAAATTTTTACAATCAAATCCTTATTTGAATTATTGATAAAGTACAGTAACTGTGATTGATTTTTGTCTTATTAAAGTACGTCCTTCCTTCTAATGTGGAGGATGGCTTATCGAGAAGGAAAATGAAACATTGTACCCTAAGATAATATACATTTTAGGGATCAAATTGCCTCATAATTTACAGTGAGAATTTATTTAAAAGAAAACGTAAATACGATAGGATAATATAAAAGTTTATAATTCAAGATTATAAAAAGTATAAAGTGATAATTTTACACCAGGTAAACGATATACCTGTTACATGTTTATTGTTATGTATTTTAATGAGTATTGAAAATAATCAAATAAAAAGAAATATGAGTGAGTGTAAAGTTAATCTGTCCATAAAAATCACATTAAATACTTTGTTCATAACAATATTATTTTATAATATTTAACTTAGTTAAGACCGTACATATGCCAGGTAACGTACAGAGGTCAAATTTTAATTGTGATGTATCATATTAGAGTTAAGACAATATACTACAAAAACTATTATTTTTTAAAATCACGTTTTGTAGACATACGTAGTTTATACAAAATTTCGTAAGTTAAATATTGCTCATAACATTTGTAAATATTATAATACAGTTTACAATATTTTGTAATACAGCAACGATAAAGAACAACAAATAAATGTTGTGGGATGCAGTGATAAGGATCTTGAACGATAAAGCAATGAATTATTCGTAAAAAATAGCTTGTATTTAACTGGTGTACAATATACATAACTGTATGTGGTCTAGAGAGTTATAATTGCTGAATTTTTCTAGAAATTCTGTTTGTCATTGGGAAAAAAAACCTCAAAAGGTTAAGGAACTCTTTATTACATTGTTTTCCTTTGAGTCTCTCCAAATAAAAAACTCTACTAAGTATCTACTGAAAAAATTAAATTATAATATTATTTACATAAATGTTAATGAGTCTATTTTTCATGTCTCCATTTGGGAGATTGAATGGTTCAACATTTTATTTACCTTTGTTTTTCTTTGTAAACATAAAAAATAACGTTTAAATTAATTACACTTGCATTTTGCATACACCCTGTTCCGTTTATAAAAACTATAACGAAAAATAAAATTCAATATGCAGATTACATATTATTTAAAGAGTGAAAAATACCTTCTCCCTCGAGTCAAACCATTAACCATAATCATCACCAACTTGTAAAAGTTCTCCCCTGGTAGCTCATTGTGTGGGATAATAGTAGTTCTTGGTTCCCTGGAGGGTAGAGTGGGTGAACATGCATCGATTGTATGGCTTGTTCACACCTCACGTACCCGGTATCCCTTGTAAAAGTTCTCCCCTAGTAGCTCATTGTGTGGGATAATAGTAGTTCTTGGATCCCTGGAGGGTAGAGCAGGTGAACATGCATCGATTGGATGGCTTGTTCACACCTCACGTACCCGGTATCCCTTGTAAAAGTTCTCCCCTGGTAGCTCATTGTGTGGGATAATAGTAGTTCTTGGTCCCCTGGAGGGTAGAGCAGGTGAACATGCATCGATTGGATGGCTTGTTCACACCTCACGTACCCGGTATCCCTTGTAAAAGTTCTCCCCTGGTAGCTCATTGTGTGGGATAATAGTAGTTCTTGGACCCCTGGAGGGTAGAGCAGGTGAACATGCATCGATTGGATGGCGTGTTCACACCTCACGTACCCGGTATCCCTTGTAAAAGTTCTCCCCTGGTAGCTCATTGTGTGGGATAATAGTAGTTCTTGGATCCCTGGAGGGTAGAGCAGGTGAACATGCATCGATTGGATGGCTTGTTCACACCTCACGTACCCGGTATCCCTTGTAAAAGTTCTCACCTGGTAGCTCATTGTGTGGGATAATAGTAGTTATTGGTCCCCTGGAGGGTAGAGCTGGTGAACGTGCATCGATTGGATGGCTTGTTCACACCTCACGTACCCGGTATCCCTTGTAAAAGTTCTCCCCTGGTAGCTCGTTGTATGGGATAATAGTGGTTCTTGGCCCCTGGAGGGTAGAGTGGGTGAACATGCATCGATTGGATGGCTTGTTCACTCCTCACGTACCTGGTACACCTTGTACAAGCTCTCCCCTGGTAGCTCATTGTGTGGGATAATTGTAGTTCTTGGTCCCCTGGAGGGTAGAGCAGGTGAACGTGCATCGATTGGATGGCTTGTTCACACCTCACGTACCTGGTATACCTTGTACAAGCTCTCCCCTGGTAGCTCATTGTGTGGGATAATAGTAGTTCTTGGACCCCTGGAGGGTAGAGCAGGTGAACGTGCATCGATTGGATGGCTTGTTCACACCTCTCGTACCTGGTATACCTTGTACAAGCTCTCCCCTGGTAGGTCATTGTGTGGGATAATAGTAGTTCTTGGTCCCCTGGAGGGTAGAGCAGGTGAACGTGAATCGATTGGATGGCTTGTTCACACCTCACGTACCCAGAATCCCTTTTCAAATCAGGCTAAAAACCTGTAGCTGCAGTAAAACTGTACAATAAATATCAACACTTATGAAAACTCCTATACCACGAATAATTTTTATACAAAAGCGTCAAAAATAATTAACATTTGGTAAAATAAAAAAAGTAATGTTAAATGGATACTTACAAGAAGCTAAATAAATTTATAATGAAGTGAATTTTCACTTTTATTTCATAAGAACAGCTGTAGTGTTAAGTTTATCAAATTGTATGTATATAAAAAAATACAATAAGAATTTCATATATTATTCAATTCACCAGTCAACACGGGCCTGTAGTGCTGTGCGTGAACTTCATTCAATGAGGGAAATCACGACAGGCAGCGTAATTAGAAATTTCACCCTTAGACCTTCCATCTAAAGGTTGGTTACTAAATCAAATCCAAGTATGGTGATCTAAATCAAAATCCACTGAGCCACCATGCTGAAAAAAGGACATCACAATTATAAAAGTCCAACTGCATCAAAATAAATATTTCACAATTTTATAAAATAATTACACCCAATCCAATTAATTACTACAAAAATATCATTATCTTTATTTTCAAATGTAAAAATGAGTTTTATCTACTTGAAAACGTTGCAACTGATATTTTTGTCTAAAAATAAATAATCCCTTATATAAAAATAATTCATGCTGATTTATTTTTGCGTTTTTGCAAATAATATGACATTTAAAAGTGTTATTAAGTTTTTGAAAGTACGTGTTGTTTAAAAAATAATGACCCAATCTTAAATAGCTATATTTATTAGAAACGAAGGATTTACCCAAACATATTGAACATTGAAATACTTCAAGTGTATAATGAATGTTCAACATATCCTCCATTTGCAGAACGATGATATCTGGTCGATAGCTGGATTCGTCCGAAAATGTGCAATAGATGTCCTTTAGAAATTCAGCTATTAAACTTATGTCGTTCGTTCCACAAACGGAGGACATATTGAACATTTATAATGCGTTTTAGTAAATTTCATTATTTTGCGGGTATTTCAATGTCCATTATGTTTGGGTTATATATAGCCTTGTTTCTAATGAATATAGCTATTTAAAATCGGGTAATGTTTTTTTTGGAACGCCCTCTAATATGTTTAAGTCTCGGGTTATGTTAGTCGTTATGATGAAGCCACTGATATTTCGAGTAATGCAGTACCATATAGTTGCAGGCTATGACACATATTGTTAAAATATTCATATTTTGGTCTTGTGAAGATAAAAAAATACCTTTATATTCTGACGTATATACTCTGAAGAAATAAATAATTTCCTTTTAAGTGTATCGGTATTTTTAAATTATTTATTTTGATAGCTAACACAAATGGATTAAATAAAAAGTATTTGGTGTTTTTAGGTAGGCTATACTATTCATATACGACTTAATTAGTAAATTTGATACTTGTGATAGTTATCAAAACTACGCAGCGACAAATATATAACATATTTCCTGTACGGAAAAATAATATTCTAAATAATTTTGATACAATCATTGCAACAAAAATTATTATCTGAAATAATAAGTCCTAACTAGGTTTTTAAAGCTCAGTAAATAATACATACAAGTTCGTACACAAAAATCCACTTGGTTAAACTCAACCTCAAACATTTTCTGGAGCTTGAGAAATCCGATATCGTCACACAATACACGCTAACAAGTATCCGGCTTTTAGAAAGAATTCTTTAAGAGTTTCTTACGTGGAAATATAAAAAAGAAGACCAATTTTTATAATATAAGTACTAAGTCAGTTTTCTTAGTATTTTGCCAGTTTTTGACTACTAATTAAAATGAATACGTCAAAAAAAGGGTTTTTTTATAATTTAATTAGTTCAAAATAAATATAAGTATGCACTTACCTTATGTCAATTTTATTTTCACATTAGAGTAATAATTATCACAACATACTCTAATGTGAAAATAAAAATAATGTGTTGTGATAATTATATCAATTGTAGCTTTTACAATCACTTGTTATTTTACTAAACAGCTGAATTCACTCTATAACTAATTAATCTGAATGCTTTGATCAATCCATAAATGTCAGATTGTTATAGAGCTCCAAAATATACTGTGATAACTTACTTTTATTTTGTGATATATAATACGAATTCTTTCATTGTTAAACACACTTTTCTTTTCTTCTTTTAGTTTTATATAATTTCCGAATGTACTGTATTGTTAAAAAAAATATTAACTTTATGTTACAATGAATGGATGATAAAATTAAGGCAGGACATGATATATGGACAGCTAAAAAAGGATATTTATGTTTTATATATAAAAAGTGGCAATAAATAAAGAGTAATACTGAATTAAGTATAATGAATTTTAACTTTTTTTGGGGGAACATAGAAAGTTGGTATCAGTAAGGGAACTCACCAAACGTAGTAAAGCGAGTACAGCTGTTATCAGGACGCTTGTATGGCGTAGATAACTAACTGTGTTCCTGTTTCATGTTCACCCACTCGATAACGATAACATGAGTTATGTTTGAGGTTACCGAGGTACGAATAGTTTATGGGTTTTGATTACAGTTACTCTTTGGAATAAATATATTCAATTTATAATCATCAAAGATTATTAATTTTAGTTATAAAACTAACTATTTGTATAAATATTTATTTTCTAAGCTTTGTAATTTAATTTTCTTTCTTCAGTGTTGTTACAATCTAAATTATGATATAAGTTGAACATAAAGTTTATATTTCAGTTAATAGTGTTAAATAATAAGATATAATTATAACATTTAGTCATACTATCTCTGTGGAAACCCCTAGTTTATGTTAACATTTAGTCATACTATCTCTGCGGAAACCCCTCGTTTATATTAACAACATTCATTTAGTCATACTATCTCTGCGGAAACCCCTCGTTTATATTAACAACATTCATTTAGTCATACTATCTCTGCGGAAACCCCTCGTTTATATTAACAACATTCATTTAGTCATACTATCTCTGCGGAAACCCCTCGTTTATATTAACAACATTCATTTAGTCATACTATCTCTGCGGAAACCCCTCGTTTATATTAACAACATTCATTTAGTCATACTATCTCTGCGGAAACCCCTCGTTTATATTAACAACATTCATTTAGTCATACTATCTCTGCGGAAACCCCTAGTTTATATTAACAACATACATTTAGTCATACTATCTCTGCGGAAACCCCTAGTTTATATTAACGACATACATTTAGTCATACTATCTCTGCGGAAACCCCTAGTTTATATTAACGACATACATTTAGTCATACTATCTCTGCGGAAACCCCTAGTTTATATTAACAACATAAATTTAGTAAACTAAAAGCGTGGCCAGGTTTTAATTATTTAATATATTACTCATAAGTATCAGAAATAAACGTAGCTATGTATTTTATAAAATGGATGACTTCCGAGTTCCTGTTACTTCACTCTTCCGGAAAGGTACAACCCTAGAAAAAGTATATTAGAATAATTAAAACATTATGTTGAATATTGAGTGTAGTTTATATACTACTTGAACAATATTAGGGATATGTCACATTTTAAAATATGTCGTAAGTTATTTTTTTTTTTGAATTTTGGAAAGTTATTTAACGTAATATGAATAATGTTTATATAACAAGTATAAAATATATTTATTTATGATTTATTTATATGTTTTTATTTTATGTTTGTACATTTTTATTTTCCTCTAAATAGTTCCATATAATTTTCATTTATGGACGTATGACATTGTTTGTTAAAATATATCAAACAGAAATTAAATATGTTTAATCAAAAATATTTACAATGAAAATTTATCGTGACTAATTATCAAAAATAATAATATCCTTAGGTGAAAATTTTTGGTATCGTTAAAAAACATTTCTCAACATATAATTGGTCTCTATATTGGTTACTGGCTAAAGTGGTCGCAGTAAGAAAGTAGCATAGTTTTTAGTGTGTGTAAGTAATTAATTACAACAATGAATTACTAGTCCTTATTAGCTTTTGATTTATAAAAATAAAAAAAATTACAAGGTAAAATATACTAAGGAATTTACTAGTATATATTTGAAAAAATTTGAGTGTACACTAAACCAAGGCAACGTAATTGTCTCTTACAGAAATATCAACTGAGCGTACACTGACTTGGTGAATAGAACCACTTGGTTCTGACTCGGCGGACTAATATTTATGGTTAACGGTTTACAGGAGATGTGAGAATCCGTTTACTAGTTGAAACTCTGAAAATATATATGTATATATATATATATATATATATATATATATATATATATATATATATATATACTGTTACTAATACGTAATTTTACAATATAGTTACTATTTTTAATTGTACTGTAATATTCACTTCTAATATTTTAATACTACATAATATTCACTTTCTTACTTATTTTAATTAACACTGCAATTATTAAAATACATCAGTTTCGGTATCTTGTATTGAAGTGGCAAGATAACCTATTATCATTTCCAAATATATTTTAAATATATTAATTATCGTCAGAGCTCAACGAAAGCTAAATAAAATGCAATGAAAATATAAAGTAAATAAGTCATTTTTTATTCATTGAGTTCCCTTGGTATTTCAAATTACAGAAATGCGTGACGGTAATATGTTAGATATTCCAATCTAGTTTACTTTATATTTGTAATATACTGTTATATTTATAAAATAGTTGTGAACTGAATTCCGTGACTTGATGACGACATGTATTAGACCTAAGCCTCACTCCCTACAGGATGACTTACAGGTCCAATCAACGTTAAGATCACCTAACCCCTAAAGGCAGTTTATAACAAGATCTTAGACGATACACGGTATCTAACTTGGCAGCTACATTATGAAACTCTTAACTTAAACTAATTTTCACCCTTCATCACTATGTACAGCGTGAAATTAGGTTATAATCACCTTTTTTATAGTAATATTTTAATTCATACGAAAAACTATATATGAAGTTTCACTGTATTTTTACTATTATTCAAAACAATATAAGGCAATGGATAGCTAATTGTTTATAAACAGTTTAAGATTCAAACCATTTGGAGTTATTTATGTCGTTTTGCAGTGGTACTGATTGGGTGAAAATCAAGTTTAAATTAATCATGAACAATAATAACACGTCATACATCCATAAATCAAAACCCAACCATAAAAGTAATTTTCGAATATTGCTCTGAGATTTAACGTAGTGTTATACTATTTTGTTATTAGTCCTGTGAGATAGAGATTTACCTACACATTTATATTGACATTAGACTTCTTATGATACATTTTTATGTTTAGAGTGGTCACTATTTTTATTAGATGCTATTAAATTGTCTGCAAAGAACTTTATAACGATTAGGTTATCTTTTTAAAATCAAGTCCTATGGAATTTATATAGAATAATTGGTTATAGTATATTTGATAATATTAATATGAATAAAATTGCAGAGTGCCTATTTATTTACTATATATTAATGAGGATAACATTTTTCAACATTTGGAATTCAAAATAACAACAATAACAATAATATTTGGAATTCAAAATAATTTTGGAAAAACTATGACTGGTTGTACTTTGTTTTATACTTAGCCAAAAACAATTATTTAATACGACCTTTACTCCAGTAAAATATAAAACAAAACGTATTTTTAATAAACATCTCACTAGCCAATATTCTGTATATTATAAAATGAAATACAATCAAATGCCATTGTATAAACAAAAGAAAACGGAAATTTTTTTGTTTTCATTTTTCTCGGATAACCCTAATTTGTATATTGTTTGCTTACTTTTTATTTTGTTTATCCCCATAAGTAACTAAAGAACATAACAGTAACAAGTGGACAATATATTATCTTTAAGAAACAGCTTATTTGTATTATTAGCTGTCTCATTGACTATTCATGCAATGTACTATACTAACTCAAATAAAGTTTACTATATTAATGGTACATTATAAGTACGTACATTTTTAAGCTACAATCTGAGGTGCTTTACAAACTGGAAGCTAGATATTGATATTGTTCCTTAAGTAGACATTGTTCTTCGCTTCTTAAAACCTTACTTAAACTTTGGAACTTTATTATTAACTTAAAGAAGCCTTTTTTAAGAAGTCTATTTAGTAAATTGCAATGATACTATTTAATCTAGAAAATTTTTTAATCAAATCCACTTCTGTCTTAAAACTATTGACTGAACTATTGGGTTAAGATGTAATAATTAAAAAACCCACTGTACAAAACTTTAAATTTTCTTCTATAATAACCTCATTAATTAAATCCTTTTTTAGGGAGTAAATAAGTGGACGATTCGTTTATAAATCACTCTGGTCTGAGGAAGGTGAGCGTGGTTCGCCGAAATCGATCACCATAATATTTGTGTATTTTGTACTTGTATTGTAGTATATTTGTAAATTGTGTGCTTGTATTTTCATATGTTTTTGCATTTTGTGCTTATATTGTAATATATTTGTGTTATGTCACGTTCACTTGTACTTGATTTGTTCAAACAAGTATGCTATTAAAAAAACTATTTAAATTATAAAATCTCTCCGTTTCCCCAAAGTATCGAGCCAATCATGCACGTAGTTTTGATTTTTATGCTGATTCCATATTTCGTCAGATAATGGAGGACAAATATACTTTTTAATGATATAGCTTTCAATGATATGATGAAAGAAAACTTAGAAAACAATAAATAAAAAAATAAAAAATTACAATATTTCTTCAGAACACGATTTAAATATTTTGAAATTATTATTTCCTACCTACTTCACAGTTACCATTATTTGGTAACAATTCCCAAATAACTGTATAATAGTTATGTTTAAAATACTGACTTAAAAATTTGAACTTTTATTACTACTTTAACTTAGTTAAAAATTTAAGCCACGAATCTTACAAATATTCCCTTACATTGATTGTTAAAACTCTATAAAATATGTTGTCTTACCATTGTAGAAGAGGAGTTAAGAAATATTATTAACTTTGAGTAAGAATGACAAAAGTATCTCTAACAATGAGCATAGTAGAGGATTGTTGAGGATTGAAGCAGCTGGACATATTGAATTTTCTCCGGCAGTGTCCACATTGTTCGACATGTCCCAGTGTCCAATTCCCCAGGGCAAAGTAATCAAACCTTCCTCACAGACGTGTCACGTACCAGCGTACTTCCTTGCCAGCACAATACTTTTGTGTAAGCAACTCTTCCATTTTAGTGTCTACATTGTTCGACATGTTCCAGTCTTCACTTCCACAGGGCAAAGTAATCAAACCTTCCTTACCGACGTGTCACGTCCTGGCGTACTTCCTTGCCAGCACAATACTTTTGTGTAAGCAACTCTTCCATTTTAGTGTCTACATTGTTCGACATGTTCCAGTCTTCACTTCCACAGGGCAAAGTAATCAAACCTTCCTTACCGACGTGTCACGTATCGACGTACTTCCTTGCCAGCACAATACTTTTGTGTAAGCAACTCTTCCATTTTAGTGTCTACATTGTTCGACATGTTCCAGTCTTCACTTCCACAGGGCAAAGTAATCAAACCTTCCTTACCGACGTGTCACGTATCGACGTGCTTCCTTGCCAGAACAATACTTTTGTGTAAGCAACTCTTCCATTTTAGTGTCTACATTGTTCGACATGTTCCAGTCTTCACTTCCACAGGGCAAAGTAATCAAACCTTCCTTACCGACGTGTCACGTACCGACGTACTTCCTTGCCAGCACAATACTTTTGTGTAAGCAACTCTTCCATTTTAGTGCCTACATTGTTCGACATGTTCCAGTCTCCACTTCCACAGGGCAAAGTAATCAAACCTTCCTTATAGACGTGCCTCGTACTGGCGTACTTCCTTGCCAGCACAATACTTTGTGTAAGCAACTCTTCCATTTTAGTGTCCACATTGTTCGACATGTCCCAGTCTCCAATTCCACAGGGTAAAGTAATCAAACTTTCCTTACCGACGTGTCACGTCCTGGCGTACTTCCTTGCCAGCACAATACATTACTGTAAGCGACTATTTCATCTTAGTGTCCTTAGTATCTATCGATATGTCCTATAGTCTAATTCCCCACGGTAAAGCAATAAAATCGTCTTCACATACGAATATTCCCATACACGTACAGTGGTATCGACCTACCCACCCACCCATATACGTGCAGTGGTATTGACCCACCCGCCCACCCATACACTTACAGTGGTATTAACCCACCCGCCCACGTACAGTGGTATTGACCCAACCGCCCACCCATACACGTACAGTGTTATTGACCCACCCGTCCACCCATACACGTACAGTGGTATTGACCCACCCGCCCATACACGTACAGTGGTATTGACCCACCCGCCCATACACGTACAGTGGTATTGACCCACCAGCCCACCCAAACACGTACAGTGGTATTGACCCACCCGCCCACCCATACACGTACAGTGGTATTGACCCACCCACCCATACACGTACAGTGGTATTGATCTAGTACAGGCCTAGTATCTGCTCAAGAATATGAAAAAAATACGTTCTAAACATAAAAAAAAACATTAAATACATCTTTACTACTAAAACATTTTCCATAAAATATATTATTCAATTGACTACTGAATACAGAACTCTAACAAACTGCTGTTAATGTAATGCCATTTCAACAGATATATTATGCAGAAGTCTCCGGAGTAGAAACACAAAACTCAATTACGGCTGTCAGCCATTAATACTGTCGGCCGTTGCCTTTAAATGATCATCATACAACACGCAACACTCCTTGGGAACAACTGTATTAGCCCTACTTAACTCTGCTACTATGAGTGTTATTAGATTTTTTTAGTTTTTCCATTAATTTTACCTCTATATGGCAATTTAAACTAGTTTGAAATCAATTACTATGTTATAATGTAGGCCTTTTTCAAGTTTTTAATATAGTAGAATGTTTAAAAAATAACAATATTACAAAATAATAAAGAGAAATTAATGTAAGTTAAAAGGTAAGTTTAACTTACATTTTTATATGGATCCATATTCTTTATATGGACGGATAAAGAATATGGATTTTAGTTATGTTATTTGAGGAACTTTTCCGTAAATTAACTACAACTACTTTTTCCGTTACTTCACTACCACTACCTTTTTTATCACAATCATGGTTCAGTTAGGTTAGATTAGGTGGCTACCAAAGTTGAACACAAATAGGTAAATCCAATGATTGACTTATCGCCTAAGCCTGCCTATAAGCCTGAATTCGAATCTGCAATATCTCTAACCCAGGACTAAAGTACTGACACCTTAGACTGGCTAGCCTCATAGTTCCTTCCGGAAATACCGTCTAACATAAAAAAAATAAATAAATAAAAATAAAAAAAACCAATAATCGTACTTAAGATAATAGTATTCCTCCCTACAAATGAATTTATTTTGAATAAGTTTGCATATATAAATGATTTACTGTCATTGGATTTACTGTTACTGTTATTGATTAATTTATGTAATATATTTTGTTTTAAAATATTAAAAAAATATAAATATAACATTAATATTATATTAATTTATAAACACATTTGTAGGTATCAATCAGAAAGTTTGCATGTAAACTAGATTTATATTACGCACCTATTTAGGGCTTTGTATTTGTGACAACATTTCCTTTCAAATTAAAACAGAACCTAAATATACAACCTCCAACTTTAGGATGCTCCAACTTAGTAGCCCTACCAAACACCCACAGTTAATGCATGTTGTTGACATCCGTCTCACCTGATACGTGTTAGTTTAATGAACACTTATACATTTATACCAGAGTATGCGATAGTTCATAATATGAACGTTTATATATCAGTGTTATAGCATTGTAGTTATAGCATTGATATGAAATAAAGATTTTAAAAGAGGAAAGAGTACGAACATTCAAGATCCTGGATTAATTAACGATCAAAAATATACACATTCTAAAAAAATAGATTTAATAAAAAAATGTTGTCTTCTGTTTTTTAGTCAGTTGCAATAACATAATGTATAAATTAAAACTAATATACTTATAAAAAAGGGATTATTATAAAAATTTTCTTCGTGAATTATGTGATGTAACTGATATTGATTTTTTCCTGAGCTATGTAGTAAAAAAAAACCGTTGAATGGAGAAATGTTAATGGCCTTCATAAATTGATTTCGTCTATCAGATATTGGCATCCGAACGCTGTCGTAATATCCATACATCAACGTCAGAACGTCAAACAACTGACATCATGTTAACGTCAATATGCATTCTATTAGTCGAATCTCATGAATGACTTTAAGTGGAGGTTTAATTTTAGATGTTGCGGACCTATTGATATTGATATTGTTGGGGACCTACATTTGGAAGGCCAGGCATTGCTGTCTGGCCTTCCAGATAGACGAAACAACACTAAAACCAAACCAGCTGTTTATCTAAAGTCTAGTTTATCAGTTTATAAAAAATTTTAATTTGAGATAGTTTACAGCCTTAGAATCTTATTGTATATATCTGGAATTAATAATGGAATTATAGCTATGTTAACACTATATTTGCTTTTATAAATATATCCTAGTTTATAAGTTGTTGTTATTCACTAGGCTCTATTTTCTGTTACTTTTCTGTCATTTTTTATTCGTAGTTTACAGTATGGTGTAATGATATAGATTCATACCACAACAATCTGACATCATAGACTGTGTATATTAAACAGTTTAAATTTATATACGCCTTTCAAAATACTCCTTATTTATGGAAGGTAACACTCCATCTTCTTCTTATCTCGTAAGTGACGGTAATGATTTCATTGATTTTTTGTTTATTTGTGTATTTTTTCAAAAAATATTTTATTTTTTAATATTGTATATTTACAGTCAAACCTAGCATTCATTTTTTAACTATAAATGAATGATTTTAGGTTTTTGATTTAGGCAATCAGTTTAAAAAAGTTTCCAACAGTCAAATTTAATGTTATATATAAAATTCCAAAAAAATACAAATATTTGTATTTAGAATTATACACAGTGGAAAGAGAAACATTAGGATTCGAAATACACATACTAATTATTGTGTAGACACTGTTAAATAAGGTCGTATTTTACAGTTCTAAAATTATAGAACTACAAAATAATATATATGACAATGGATTTTAAATTGTGTAAAATATCATAACCTTAGTCTGCAGTGAGTAATTCCAATTACCATTGTCATCCACAGTACATGTTACCTAACAAGCTGTTTGGATGCACCAATTATTGGTTGCTACTGCAACATGCCTATAGCTAATTATTCTTGATGTTTAGTACCTAATGGTTTATTACTCAGTAGATTGTCTTCATTTATATTTATTAATGGAACAGATTAGTTAAGATATTTAGAAATTCTAATCATATAAAAAATACAGTTACTGTTTCATTAATAACATAAAATGTAAGATTATACGACAATTAAATTCAAACCACAGAAGAAACTCATTTTTAGATCAAAGAATGCAGTTAAGATGCTTGGTACATTGGTACAATAAATGTATTATTACATAGGATTATTTTATAATACTAAGGTCTGTAGGGAAGGTAGATCGTGCTACGAGTCAAACGGCAAGCATTGAGTGGGCTATTTATTACTGCCCGAAAATACTTTGTTTTATTAGATGGCCGTTTTATTATAACTTAACCAGGTTCTATTATTAGAACCTAATAAAACCTGGTAGATAAAGTTAAACAATTTTTAAACTTGTCATAGCAACATTTTTATGTAATAACAATTAAGTAATCTTGTATTGTTGTACTTTATAATCTCCTTAGGTTCAAGAGCGTAAGAATCCTAATTAGGGAAATATACTAGAAAGTTGAAATTCATAACCATCCAAATGACCAGAAACAATTAGTTTATAAATGGAATGTAAATTATAACCTATTAAAATAAAAATATCTAACTTATACGAAATTTGACTTATATTCTATTGAAATAAAAATCAGCAATTAAAACTTTTACTCCATCTTGCATTTAAAAAACACATTATGCAGTTTGTAAAACGCTGACGAACAATTATTCCACCAAGTCTTTCGATTACTCAATTACTTCGTTGAATATAGCTATTATTTTATTTTGTGGTTTATTTAAAATTATCTAACTGTTAAAACCATGTAAAGCAGTTAACACTGTACGAACATTTGTTTTATTGTGTTCGTAGAGATAATTTGTTGAGCTAATGTGCAAATTATTATGTTTGCATAAATCGGATTTTTTAATTAAAATTGCACTTAAGTAGTTTAAATATATTAAAATGTTCTTGTTACTAAAATTAAAAACTAAACACCACGATAACCACCTTTAACTAATATAGCAATTTAGTTTAGTAAATTAAAAAAAAGCATATCTAAGTTTTTTTAACGACACGTTAATATTTTATATAATGCAATGTTGTCAGTTTGTGACCTAACAGCATTCAGAAGGACATATTGCCAGCTGTGTCAACATTGGTCGATTTGTCTCTGAACCATGTTCCATTGGGTGACGTAATTAACCTTCCTTAGAGATGTGTCACATCCGAGGAAATTGTACTGCAGTTTATTTCTTAAAACTTCAACATTGTTAGAATTTTTTAGCATCTTGTTTCACAAGGTAAAATAATATAACTCCCGTACAGAAGTATCACGTCCTTACGGAAGTAAAGGTCTATTGCAGTGTAGTGCTTTGACAATTGTGTCAACATTGTTCGGCATGTCTCAGAGCCATGTTCCCTAGGGTAAAGTAATCACACTGCTTTACAGAGGTGTTACGTCTGGGGAACTTCTACTACAGTTTGATTCTTTGCCAGTAGCGTCAAGATTGTTCGGCATGTCTCAGAGCCATGTTCCCTAGGGTAAAGTAATCACACTGCCTTACAGAGGTGTTACGTCTGGGGAACTTCTAATACAGTTTAATTCTTTGCCAGTAGCGTCAAGATTGGTCGACATATCTCAGAGCCATGTTCCCTAGGGTAAAGTAATCACACTGCCTTACAGAGGTGTTACGTCTGGGGAACTTCTAATACAGTTTAATTCTTTGCCAGCAGCGTCAATATTGTTCGGCATGTCTCAGGGCCATGTTCCCTAGGGTAAAGTAATAACACTGCCTTACAGAGGTGTTACGTCTGGGGAACTTCTAATACAGTTTAATTCTTTGCCAGTAGCGTCAAGATTGTTCGGCATGTCTCAGAGCCATGTTCCCCTGGGTAAAGTAGGCACACTGCCTTACAGAGGTGTTACGTCTGGGGAACTTCTAATACAGTTTAATTCTTTGCCAGCAGCGTCAATATTGTTCGACATGTCTCAGAGCCATGTTCCCTAGGGTAAAGTAATAACACTGCCTTACAGAGGTGTTACGTCTGGGGAACTTCTAATACAGTTTAATTCTTTGCCAGTAGCGTCAAGATTGTTCGGCATGTCTCAGAGCCATGTTCCCTAGGGTAAAGTAATCACACTGCCTTACAGAGGTGTTACGTCTGGGGTACTTCTAATACAGTTTAATTCTTTGCCAGTAGCGTCAAGATTGTTCGGCATGTCTCAGAGCCATGTTCCCTAGGGTAAAGTAATCACACTGCCTTACAGAGGTGTTACGTCTGGGGAACTTCTAATACAGTTTAATTCTTTGCCAGTAGTGTCAAGATTGTTCGGCATGTCTCAGAGCCATGTTCCCTAGGGTAAAGTAATCACACTGCCTTACAGAGGTGTTACGTCTGGGGAACTTCTAATACAGTTTAATTCTTTGCCAGTAGTGTCAAGATTGTTCGGCATGTCTCAGAGCCATGTTCCCTAGGGTAAAGTAATCACACTTCCTTTCAGAGGTGTTACGTCTGGGGAACTTCTAATACAGTTTAATTCTTTGCCAGCAGCGTCAATATTGTTCGGCATGTCTCAGAGCCATGTTCCCCTGGGTAAAGTAATCACACTGCCTTACAGAGGTGTTACGTCTGGGGAACTTCTATTACAGTTTGATTCTTTGCCAGCAGCGTCAACATTGTTTGAATTGACCCTGAGCCATCATGCCGGCTAATTTTTCCTTATACACTTCATATACTGCAATTTTGGTATTTATAAACTAAAAATATGGTATAGATCTTATTATATGATTAAAATAAGTAATTGTATAGTTCCATAACTGGCTCAGGTATGTTAAAAAATGTGAAATTTAATGAAAACTGACTTATGCTCTTCATGGGACTTTGAAGTATCTAGACAATAAGTGACGTAGTTGGATTTTGCCCTGTGAGCTGCTTATCGGATGGCTTAGTTTTTATATTGAGATCCTGCAAGGCTGGTTTAGGCTAGGTCGTTGAACAGAAATTTTAATCGAATTTTTGTTTTATTTACCATTTGTTAAATACATAATAAGTGTAGCCATCATATTTACTAAAACGTATTATAACAGAACTGAAACATTAATTATAACGCCCTGTTCAAAACAATTATATTTTAGGTTCACTTCCAATCATAATTTTGTATATATTAATATAGAATCTTTACTAACGTAATATTTACTGAAAACGTTTTATCTAATTTATGTTTAGTAAAGTAAATTGAGCTATAACCATAGGAATGTAAAATGATAATCTATGACAACGTTTATAATTGCGTAAAGTAAAACCGTAAGTAACTTAGTTCACGTGACAAACTTTTCCTTAACATCACAATAGCAAGTTTTAGACTTAAGTTAGACGTTGACAGAACAATACAAGTTACCGCATCAAGAGCTATTGACGTGTTGTCAGATCTTATTTGGAACTTTAGTCGTTGATACGTATTTGGTCCTGAATAACTTATCGATTGTCACCTGATCGTTTTATGGAAGATTAAAATCAACTTATATATGGAATGCAGCTGTCTTATAACAGGTAGTTTTATTTTTGTTATGTATTTATTATTAAGGCGCAGTAATTTTCGTAAAAATATAAGATAATAATATACGATAATATAATATAAATATAGTACAATATAATATAAGACAAAAATATATGAACTAAGTCAATATTGTTACTAAGGTCAATTCTTCCTTAGAAAGAGCCAACTATTAAGGCTACGCAATATACAAAGCAACACAGGAATCTACAGTTTTACGTAGAATCCAAACCACGTAGTATTGGTGTGATTTTCAGCTAACTGACGAGCCTGATACTCAGTGCTCCTCTCTACACAGCATCTAAACTTTGACTACCACCCAATGTGGACACCTGAAACTTCTGTGGTAGTATCCACGTTGACTGAAACCATTCTGCTGACGCCGTGGTAGTATTAATGGAACTAACCATAGAACCTATCGCCTAAAATCTCCGTAATACTTTGTCACCAAGTAGATGGATTACAGTACTGCGCCAATAGTTCCAATGTGATTTCTGTGTTTGTATTTGAATATAAAAAATGTATAGTATATTATTTCTGCTCATTGTTTTGTATTTCTTGGAGGTTCAATAAAATGTTTTAAGCTGATCATAGGTTAAAAAATTTACAGAAATATACGAATAATATAAAGGCTTGTATATAAAATTAAAACTGTTTAGTTAATTTGTTTTTCAGACATTTATACAGAATGTGTACTGATAGATAATCATCTGGTTTGAATCATAAAACCTACATACATAAAACCTCAGTGATAGCAATACATTTAATATACAACAAAGCTGAACCAGGATTGTACTGGGTGTTTTAATTAATATACCTATATTTTGATATTGGTCAAATGTATTGCCATAAGTATATTGCCTTATACTAGAATACAAAAGTAGATTACAAATATATTTTTTCATAACAAATTTAGTGCACGTTTTTGTCATAAAATTTAATATGTTAACCTGAAATATGGCAAAATTAGTAGCCTGTTATTGTCGAATAGGGTATAGATAAATATTATGTTTTATAGCATTAAACTGTAGTTATATAACCTCCATAGCGTAACTTTTTAATGAATATCGAGAAGGAATCAAGCTGAATACAGTGAATTAAGAAGCGATACGTTTGAATATTGTGCTGCAGTAAGTATAAATCTACATAAACTATTAAATAATATAAATGTTTGTCCTTGTAAAACTTACAAAAAATTTTATGGATCCAGTTCTGTATACTATTATAATTAATTACATGAATATCTTTTAAATTAAGAAATCTCCTAATTTATTACACATCTTATGATTATAACGATTAAAGTATTGATTTAAGTACGTATAATAATAATAATAATTTGTATTATAAAAAGGTTTAACAAAAACACAAAATTATAATACTTTGTTTACAAATAGTTTCTATTAAAACAAAATAAGAATTTCCAACATTTTAAATGACTGCATACAAAAACGTATAGTAAATCAATTATAACTGAATACTTTATTTCCATAAATAAATTATTAAAATAAGTTAGTACATTTTTAAAATGAAGATCCCCACTATTATTAACATGTTTACGTGATCTTTATAATAGCAATATGAAATTATTGTAATATTTCCACAAAATATACCAACTTGAATTTTACTTTCCGGAATTTATTCAAACACAGAAAGCATCCGAGTATTAGTAAAGTTTACATTCACAAAGTTTAAATTTGGTTAAACTCGAGTTTCTTGCAAAGAAGAGTTGAAGGTGTAAACGAAATAAGCTAGCTATGTTCTAACAATAGTCCAGAGTTTTCGTGAAAAGTTTGACAGTAATCTCATTGAAGCAGCTTACAGACCTGGGAGTAGGAACTTCAAAAGTTCTGTTCTATGTTGGTACATTTCGTTTAACCTCCTTACGTAGCTCTGTGTTGATTATACATTTCAAAGGTCTCAAGAAACTGTTTTTGTAACTAAATATTTTAGCATCCATTTGTATGATAGTTAGCTTTTTTTAAGGCAGTTAATGAACGTTTTTTGTTTAAAATATAATTTTTAAAACTATTTTACAAACACGGTTCAGAGTAGATGATGGAAAGGAAATTACAAGGTTCAATGGGTGGTTAAAAGTCATTTGACGTTTATCTTAGGGTTGTTGTTTATTGCTTTTTATAGATTGAGGAGAGAGGGAGAGAGATCTTTTAAATTGATATTTTAAGGAAAATAGTGTTACTACATTATTGTATAGACTTATATTATAAAACATGTTATAAAATTAATTTTAAGATGTAACGACAATGTCATGAAATTAAGTTATCTAGGTTCTAGTTGGTTCTGTGTAATATATACAATAACAACAGCTGAGTAGAACTGTTCACTTTTACAAGGCAATTTATCACTCTATCACAACACCGGTTCAACTTAAATTTGTAGGCCTTGGCTAAAGGTTTATAGGTTCAGGTATTTTTTATCCTTAGAAATGTGTAAACTCATCTCTACTCTCGTTATTTTTTTTCTGCAAGTTTTCAGGTCTCATAATTTTTTATGAATATCAAAATGACAACATCATAAAACATCTCATGCATTAAATGAGGTCTGACAAATACATATTATTATATTATATGTTCATAGCTGGATGATAAGGGAAGTTAGTAATGGCTAACATTGTACAGCTAGATAACACATATTGTAACAGACAATGATGTGGTCAAGCTCATATCAACATAAGGATATGCATAGAATAGAGTCTGTCACACACAGATATGTTTATGGCTGGATGATAAGGGGAGTGAGTAATGGCTAACATTGTCCAGCAATATAACAGAGTTTGAAACAGGGAATTATTTAGTGAAGCTTCGTTACATACAAGCTATCTCTGTCTCTGAAAAGCTCGTGAAGATAGAAATCTCCCAAGCTTAGACTCATGAGTGATAACAGAAAGTGGGCTCACACATTTTACACATTATGATATAAACTAGCAATAATAGAACTACCCAAAGTACGCTTTGTTCTGATATAGTCATAAATCAGAAACACCATTTGTGTACTTAATTTTGAAAAATTAAACCTCTAAAGTGGTATCACAAGTTTTACGTTTCTATTAAGAATATTGACAACACCCTCAACAGGACGTCCAAATACCTACCGAGATTGTAACAGTTTTGAATACATATTTTAGATATTAAATTAAATATTTGGGGTTTCTAGACATTTTACATACCCTGTTAATAATGTTAGCATAACTTAAAAAACATCTAAAATACGTACGAAGGTGAGTTAAGAGCAAGCCAAGTGAGCAGTAACGAGGGGTGTTACCCACTAAGTACACTACTCTTAAACCTCCTCACACATGTACCCGTCAACTGTACTCACATCTACTGCCATGTAAGTGTATTGTATACACACCTAACATACGTACAACGCGAGACGTATGGTAAGAGCAGGCCAAGTGAGCAGTGAAGAGGGGTGTTACCCACTTAGTACACCACACTTAAACCTCCCCACACCTGTACCCATCAACTGTACTCACATCTACTGCCATGTAAGTGTATTGTATACACACCTAACATACGTACAACGCGAGACGTATGGTAAGAGCAGGCCAAGTGAGCAGTGAAGAGGGGTGTTACCCACTTAGTACACCACACTTAAACCTCCCCACACCTGTACCCATCAACTTTACTCACATCTACTGCCATGTAAGTGTATTGTATACACACCTAACATACGTACAACGCGAGACGTATGGTAAGAGCAGGCCAAGTGAGCAGTGAAGAGGGGTGTTACCCACTTAGTACACCACACTTAAACCTCCCCACACCTGTACCCATCAACTGTACTCACATCTACTGCCATGTAAGTGTATTGTATACACACCTAACATACGTACAACGCGAGACGTATGGTAAGAGCAGGCCAAGTGAGCAGTGAAGAGGGGTGTTACCCACTTAGTACACCACACTTAAACCTCCCCACACCTGTACCCATCAACTGTACTCACATCTACTGCCATGTAAGTGTATTGTATACACACCTAACATACGTACAACGCGAGACGTATGGTAAGAGCAGGCCAAGTGAGCAGTGAAGAGGGGTGTTACCCACTTAGTACACCACACTTAAACCTCCCCACACCTGTACCCATCAACTGTACTCACATCTACTGCCATGTAAGTGTATTGTATACACACCTAACATACGTACAACGCGAGACGTATGGTAAGAGCAGGCCAAGTGAGCAGTGAAGAGGGGTGTTACCCACTTAGTACACCACACTTAAACCACCCCACATTTGTACACATCACCTGTACTTCTATATACTGCCATGTAAGTGTATTATATACACACCTAACATACGTACAACGAGAGACGTATGGTAAGAGCAGGCCAAGTGAGCAGTGACGAGGGGTGTTACCCACTTATTACACCACACTTAAACCTCCCAACACCTGTACACATCAACTGTACTCACATCTACTGCCATGTAAGTATAATTTATACACACCTAACATACGTACAAAGAGAGACGTATGGTAAGAGCAGGCTAAGGGAGCAGTGATGAGAGGTGTTACCCACTTAGTGTACCACACTTAAACCACCCCACATTTGTACACATCACCTGTACTTCTATATACTGCCATGTAAGTGTATTATATACACACCTAACATACGTACAACGAGAGACGTATGGTAAGAGCAGGCCAAGTGAGCAGTGACGAGGGGTGTTACCCACTTAGTACACCACACTTAAACCTCCCAACACCTGTACACATCAACTGTACTCACATTTACTGCCATGTAAGTGTATTGTATACACACCTAACATACGTACAACGAGAGACGTATGGTAAGAGCAGGCCAAGTGAGCAGTGACGAGGGGTGTTACCCACTTAGTACACCACACTTAAACCTCCCAACACCTGTACACATCAACTGTACTCACATCTACTGCCATGTAAGTATAATTTATACACACCTAACATACGTACAAAGAGAGACGTATGGTAAGAGCAGGCTAAGTGAGCAGTGACGAGGGGTGTAACCCACTTAGTATACCACACTTAAACCACCCCACATTTTTACACATCAACTGTACTCACATCTACTGCCATGTAAGTATAATGTATACACACCTAAAATAAGTACAAATAGAGACGTGAGTTAAAAGCAAGTCAAGTGAGCAGTGACGAGGGGTGTTACCCACTTAGTACACCACCCTTAAGCCTCCCCACACTACACATCAACTGTACTCACATCTACTGCCATTTAAGTGTAATGTATACACACCTAACATACGTACAAAGAGATACGTGATTTGAGAGCAGGTCAAGTTAGTAGTGACGATGGGGTGTTACCCACTTAGTATACCAAACTTAAACCTGCCTACACATGTATCCATCAACTGTACTCACGTCTACTGCCATGTAAGTGTAATGTATACACACCTAACATACGTACAAAGAGAGACGTAAGTTAAGAGCAGTCCAAGTGAGCATTGACGAGCAGTGCTACCCACTTAGTACACCACTTCTATACCTCCCTACACTTGTAAACATCAACTGTACTCACATCTACGGCCATGTAAGTATAGAGTATACACACCTAACATACGTACAAAGAGAGACGTGAGTTAAGAGCAGGCCAATTGAGCAGTGACGAGGTGTGTTACTCACTTAGTACACCACTTTTAAACCTCCCGACACTTGTTAACATCAACTGTACTCACATCTATGGCCATGTAAGTATAATGTACACACCTAACATACCTACAAAGAGAGACAAGAGTTAAGAGCAGGTCATGGGAGCAGTGACAAGGGGTGTTACCCACTTAGTACACCACTCCCAAACCTCCCCACACTCGTAAACATCAACTGTACTCACATCTACGGCCATGTAAGGATAATGTATACACACCTAACATACGTACAAAGAGAGACGTAAGTTAAGAGCAGGCCAATTGAGCAGTGACGAGGTGTGTTACTCACTTAATACACCACTTTTAAACCTCCCGACACTTGTTAACATCAACTATACTCACATCTATGGCCATGTAAGTATAATGTATATACACCTAACATACCTACAAAGAGAGACAAGAGTTAAGAGCAGGCCAATTGAGCAGTGACGAGGTGTGTTACTCACTTAGTACACCACTTTTAAACCTCCCCACACTTGTTAACATCAACAGTACTCACATCTACTGCCACGTAAGTATAATGTATACACACCTAACATACGTACAAATAGAGATGTGAGTAAAGAGCAGGCCAAGTGAACAGTGACGAGGTGTGTTACACACTTAGTACACTACACTTAAACCTGCCCACACTTGTAAACATCAACTGTACTCACATCTACTGCCATGTAAGTATAATGTATACACACCTAACATACGTACAAAGAGAGACGTGAGTTAAGAGCAGGTCAAGTTAGCAGTGACGAGGGGTGCTACCCTATTAGTAGAAAACGCTTAAACCTCACAATACTTGTACACATCAGCTGCCCTAACCTCTACTGCCATGTAATAATTTTAAATAGTAAAAAAAAAAAAAAAAAAAAAAAACGATTATACGCGTTAATGAAAATTCTATTGTGTATAAGATACTCTGGTTATTTATTGTTTGACATAGCACAAATCCAGATAAAACTGTTTCGTCGTAGTAATTTGATGAAAGCAGAAAAAATAAATCTCTATCAACACGTCATCTATGTATTTAATTTAAAGAATAAAAATAACGTTAAAATTTAAATTACCATTCTTTTCAATGTACTTACAACAGTGATAGTACACCAACTTTTAATATGTTAAATTTTTACATAAAACCGTTACTTAGCATTGTAGTAAACACATTTATTCCACTCTTAACTTAAATAAAACATACAAAAAACAGTAATGTATGTTATATTAAAATATTTCTATTCACAATACATCTGCTACAATACATCAAAGGGTTTTGATATACATCCTTGGGGTGGCACTTGCCTCATTAGAGTAACAAGGCTTCTAATGAGACTGTTTGTGTACTTGCCCTGGAGCTGTTACCTGGGCGTGCTCACAATGATATTACGGTGTGCAATACCTCTGCTACAGTACATGACAAGGTACTGCTGTACACCCTCAAGGCTTCTAATGACACAGCTTGAGAACTTCCCCAATGAGAGGAACTTGGGAAGTGTTCACAAGGATATAAATGTGTCCAATTCCTCTGCTACAGTACATCAAAGTGTACTGCTGTACATCCTCAGGAAGGTACTTGCACTATTACAGTGACAAGGCTTCTAATGACACGGCTTGAGAACCTCTCCCATTAGAAAGGCTTGGAAGTGTTCACAAAGAGGTTAATGTGTCCAATAACTCTGTTACAGTACAACACAAGGTACTGCTATACACCCTCAGAAAGGTACTTGCACTATTACAGTAACAAGGCTTCTAATGATACTGCTTGTAAACTTCCCCTATAAGAGGAGCTTGGAAGTATTCACAAGGACATAAATGTGTTCAATACCTCTGCTACAGTACATCACAGTGTACTGATATACAGCTTCAGGAAGTTACATGCCCTACTACAGTAACAAGGCTTCTAATGACACTGCTTGTGAACTTAACCCATGAGAGGAGCTTGGAAGTGTTCACAAGGACATAAATGTGTTCAATACCTCTGCTACAGTACATCACAGTGTACTGATATACAGCTTCAGGAAGGTACATGCCCTGCTACAGTAACAAGGCTTCTAATGACACTGCTTGTTAACTTCCCTATGAGAGGAGCTTGGAAGTGTTCAAAAGGACATAAATGTGTTCGATACCTCTGCTACAGTACATCACAGTGTACTGATATACACCCTAAGAAAGGGACATGCCCGACTACAGTAACAAGGATTCTAATGACACTGCTTGTAAACTTCCCCCATGAGAGGAGGTTGGAAGTATTTACAAGGACATAAATGTGTCCAATACAACTGCTACAGTACATCACAGTGTACTGATATACACCCTCAGAAAGGGACATGCCTTACTACAGTAACAGGGCTTCTAAAGACACTGCTTGTGAACTTACGACCATGGGAGGAACTTGGAAGTGTTCACAAGGACATAAATGTGTCTAATACCTCTGCTACAGTACATCACAGTGTACTGATGTACAGCTTCAGAAAGGCACATGCTCTGATACAGTAACAGGGCTTCTAATGACACTGCTTGAGAACTTACGACCATGGGAGGAACTTGGAAGTGTTCACAAGGACATAAATGTGTCTAATACCTCTGTTACTGTACATCACAGTGTACTGATATACACCCTCAGAAAGGGACATGCCTTACTGCATTAACAGGGCTTCTAATGACACTGCTTGTGAACTTAACCCATGAGAGGAACTTAGAATTTTGTTCACAAGGACATAAATGTGTCCAATACCTCTGCTACAGTACATCACAGTGTACTGATATACACCCTCAGAAAGGGACATGCCTTACTACAGTAACAGGGCTTCTAATGACACTGCTTGTAAACTTACGACCATGGGAGGAACTTGGAAGTGTTCACAAGGACGTAAATGTGTCCAATACCTCTGCTACAGTACATCACAGTATACTGATATACAGCTTCAGGAAGGTACATGCCAAGCTACAGTAACAAGGCTTCTAATGACACTGCTTGTGAACTTCCCCCATGAGAGGAACTTGGAAGTGTTCACAAGGACATAAATGTGTCCAATACTTCTGCTACAGTACATCACAGTGTACTGATATACAGCTCCAGGAAGGTACATGCCCTGCTACAGTAACAAGGCTTCTAATGACACTGCTTGTACTTCCAACATGAGAGGAGTTTGGAAGTGTTCAAAAGGACATAAATGTGTTCGATACCTCTGCTACAGTACATCACAGTGTACTGATATACACCCTCAGAAAGGGACATGCCCTACTACAGTAACAAGGATTCTAATGACACTGCTTGTAAACTTCCCCCATGAGAGGAACTTGGAAGTGTTCACAAGGACATAAATTTGTCCAATACTTCTGCTACAGTACATCACAGTGTACTGATATACAGCTCCAGGAAGGTACATGCCCTGCTACAGTAACAAGGCTTCTAATGACACTACTTGTACTTCCAACATGAGAGGAACTTGAAAGTGTTCACAAGGACATAAATGTGTCCAATACCTCTGCTACAGTACATCACAGTGTACTGATATACAGCTTCAGGAAGGTGCATGCCCTGCTACAGTAACAAGGCTTCTAATGACACTGCTTGTGAACTTCCCCCATGAGAGGAACTTGGAAGTGTTCACAAGGACATCAATGTGTCCAATGCCTCTGCTATAGTACATCACAGTGTACTGAAATACACCTTCAGAAAAGATGCCTTACTGCAGTAACAGGGCTTCTAATGACACTGCTTGTGAACTTATCCCGTGAGAGGAACTTAGAATTGTTCACAAGGACATAAATGTGTCCAATACTTCTGCTACAGAACATCACAGTGTACTGATATACACCCTCAGAAAGGGACATGCCTTTCTACAGTAACAGGGCTTCTAATGACACTGCTTGTGAACTTACCCCATGGAGGAACTTGGAAGTGTTCACAAGGACATAAATGTGTCAAATACCTCTGCTACAGTACATCACAGTGTACTGATATACAGCTTCAGGAAGGTACATGCCCTGCTACAGTAACAAGGCTTCTAATTACACTTCTTGTACTTCCCCCATGAGAGGAACTTGGAAGTTTTCACAAGGACATAAATGTGTCCAATACCTCTGCTACAGTACATCACAGTGTACTGATATACAGCTTCAGAAAGGTACATGTCCTGCTACAGTAACAAGGCTTCTAATGATACTGTTTGTGAACTTCCCCCATGAGAGGAGCTTGGAAGTGTTCACAAGGACATAAATGTGTCCAATACATCTCCTACAGTACATCACAGTGTACTTATGTACATCCTCAGCAAGGTACATGCCCTAATAGAGTAACAAGGCTTTTTATGATACTGTTTGGGTACTTGGAATAGTGCTGATAAGTGAAAATGTTTACAAAGGCTTTACATTGTATTATACCTCTGCTAAACTGTACCTCATGTCCATATACGTACAATGATGTTGTTGCTAAAATATGTATTACGACCTGCACCGTGATTAGTAACTACTAGAGGTGTGGTGTTTCCAGTTGGTATAATTAGATCTGGTAAAAAGGAGGCGAGGGCTTATTCGCCATAAAGCTTAAAGATTCTTCGAATAAAAACAAACAACATATGTTAACAAACTGGTCATGAATGCTTAATACCACCGTCACTGAACATTTGATCCACCACGTCGTTCCGGTTACATAGAATATTATCATACAAACACATTAGTTCATTTGAGCAATGACCAATGATTGTATCATTCTTACCAATACATTTTTCGCATGATTGTATTAATAGTTGACACAGTTTATAGATTCTGTTGTATATACCTGATGGAATAAATTTGGTTTGAAAAAATGTATTTAATTTTTAACTACTAAGTTACTACCTATAGAAATTCTTCCAGAAGATAGAGCTATTTTAGATAAAGAGGATAAAGGTGTTATATCTGAAAATTACGGTCATTTTAGATAAAGAAGACTATGATGAAACAGTTAAACAACTAATAAGTTCTGGTGAATATTCCCAAACAAATAGATCCTACAACAAAAATTTAAAGAACTGTTAATTAAAGTCAAAGATTTTGAAAAAGAACTTGGAAACCCCTTGTCATAAAACAAAGTCCACAATTAATATTCTAAATCCCCTCATCTTTAAGGACTTCCTAAACATGACAAAGATTGAATTTCCCTGAGTTCCATAGTAAGTTCGATTGATTCACCTACAAATTTCACAAATGCACTGATGAATTTGCACTGATGAAAAATGCACAAAAATTGCATTTATTAACTGGAATCCCAAACTAAAAATCTGATAATGAAATTATTTGCATATGGGAAGATCAAACTGATATTCAAAACGTTTAAATGATATAAATAACTTGAGACCAACTATAAATTTTACATTAGTAAATGATATAATGTAAAAATTCCTTTTCTAGATGTGTTGGTTACGAAATCAACAGAAAATAAATTTATTACATTACAATACCATACAAAAAACATTTAGCTGATGATTTTTTTCAAATAGCCCTCAACATGTGAAGATTGGAATCATTAAACGTTTATTTAAGAAAATAGATAATTTAGTAACAAACTAAGAAGATATTAAAGGCAGAACAAGATACTACAACATTATTTATAAATAATAAATATCCCACAACAATAATTGAAAAGGCGAAATAAAAAATAAAAAATTCAAACTAGAAGACACAATGATAATACCAAGTCTCTACTACAATTTCAATTCCATATATAAAAGGCGTTTCAGGAAAAATTAGAAAAATAAACTCAAAGTTCAATATTGGTACTTATTTTGTTTCAACTAATAACCTTCATAGTCATTTAACAAAATTAAAACCTAAGAACAACGTTCAAGAATCTAAAAATATAATTTACAAAATTGATTGTGAATATAATAAAACTTACATTGGCCAAACCTCTATACCTATAATTACAAGAGTCAAAGAACACATATATATTTACAAAACACAAAATTAAGAAAACTCAAAATTAGTAGAATATGCTATAAATGAAATTCATTACATCAAATTTGACGCGTCTAGTATTACGATATTTAAAGAATCATCATGGACCAAAAGAAATCAAATTGAAAGTGCCTTCATGTATGTTATAAAAGAACAATGTACATCACCACCATCTATACATTTTATTAATATATACCACCTTTAGTTAAAGGAGAAATCGAACATAAAATAATTAATTGTAAATCATATTTTTCAGTTTAATATTTTATTTAAAACTACTTTCTACTAATCCATTTAAGTTTTAAATTCTTTAAAAATATCTATATATTATCATATTTTAATTTATATTGTTTTAAAGATATTTTTTTATTGTTTACATCTAAACTGATGATGCCTTAACCGGTGAAAGCACTTTTTTAAACAAAATTTGGAATAATTCAAAAATGTGTTTTTTTAAACAGCTTATAGATGTAAATTATTATTCATTGTATGCATACGTATATAACATTTTTTCAAAGCTGTTAAAATATACTATAGCAAATTTAGACATAAATAGCTTATCTATGAATAATTTAGTCACATTTTAAAACAAATGTAATGTATATATGTACTGATAGTTTAACAGTTGTAATTAAATAAAATGTTTTATTTTAGTCTACCTAATTCCAAACAGTAAATAAACATAATATGAAGTAGTTTCTGTCTAATAATTATTAATGATGAAATTAAATTTATTCAGAGTAGGTAGATAATTGGGTACCCAGTTATTAACAGTTGGTTGCTAAATGATGCCCTGACCCGTACGTCATTAGTGGCTGTAATTGCAAATCTGAATGTAATATCAGTGTTTATATTAGGTGATAACTGAATTCAAATAAACCATGACTTATTGTCTACTGATGACCAAACTACTATTTATAAGTTTTCATTTTTTATCTTATAATATTTGTTTAAATTAATAAATAGCTCATGTTATGAGAGTTATTTTAATATAATATTTGAAAGACTATGCACGTAAATACAAGATTAGTTTCAATAGTTCAAGTAAACGTCACACAACACAAATTTATTACAATATAAGCACAAAATGCACAAATATATTACAATACACGTAAAAAATGCACAAATATTATGGTCATCGATTTCGGTGAACCACGCTCACCTTCCTCAGACCAAAGGGATTAACAAAAGAATCTTGTGTTGTGTGACGTTTACTTGTACTGTAAATGTACCAACAGGTATTGTGCTAATTAAAAAGCTATTTCAATAGTTGTACACATGTCAGCTTCCTATACCGAAAAGTTACGATGAAATTTTATGATAACACTATCAAGCAACTTCGAGCGTGGCTGTTCCTTGGATGGGTGACCATCCAAGAAGTAAAAATAGTGCGATTCCATCCTTGCACTCAGCTTACTTAATTTTCAGTAGTTATATAGGAAACAAAATAAAACGAAACATTTCTCTGGGTATACAAATATTGAGTATATATGTGAGTTTATCACAGCAAAGTCCTCTCTTAAATCTAACCCTTAAACACCTGTTTAAAAAATTAATAAATATTTTTGTACTGAAACTTATATTTATGAAAAAAATAATATCAAATACAGAAGTAATAATAATGTGAAAGCGAAATACAAGTAACCTGAAGATTGATTCAAGAACGAAGAAAGGCTTCTTAATACTCAACTTTTCAGGTACAGCGAACCTCACTCTTCTCTATTTTGGAATTATCTTTAATCTAACATTATATTAGCATTGTTGTGATTGTAATCTATTTATTCACAAAAATTCATTTTATTGTTTCCCTCGTTACAACTGATTTGTGTTCAAAATTTAATTACAATATTAGGTAGTTATTTATTTTTTTTAACTTATATAAAATGAGACTTCATCAATAATTTATTTAAAATTATGCATTTTGTACAAAACTAAAAAGATAAAACTATTAGATGAGCATAACCAAATATAATTTTTTGTCTTTCACAACGTCATGACATATCATATAATTTAGTAATGATTGGTTTGTATTAAAAGTGCAGTTTGTGTATTTATTTTACAAATTAAAACTTTGATACAAAATTTGTTTCATACACTGTATACGATATTCATTAAAACAGTCATACATCCTAAGTTGCAAAAGAAACAAGGAATACTAAATACATTTTGTTTAGTAAAATAAACACAAATATATTGAAATTTCTATAGATGTTTAGTTTAAATGATATTTGAGAGCTTTTGTTGAGATTTACAAAGCTAATTGAAAAAAATTCAAGTTGTCTAGGGGAAAAAATTATATATACTTTAAGAAAATTGCTGCGTTTTATTTTTGTTTTCTTGTTTTATAAATTCTAATTGTATTTTTAAATGCATTTTATTAAATGATTTATGAAACAAATAAATTTATACAAACATTGATTTAAAATAATTCAAATAGAAAAAAGATACTAAAAAAGAGATAAAAACGAAATCGTCCCTTCTTTTTCCCCTAACAAAAAATTTGGATAGCCTTTAATTTTACCATAAAACCAACATATGTATACGAGATTGGAGAATATCTACACTTAATACTATAGGTAGTAATGAATGGATGGGTATAATTTGAATTACAATTTTTAGTTTTAAATATTATAGCATACTCTAGTAAATAATAAATAATAATAGTAAATAATAAATAGTAAAAAATATGTACGAAAAAAAAAACTAAACAATATTCCGTCTTTCATAATAATTATGTTGTGCTACTTATCATAAAGAATAAAAGAAAACCCCCTATAGCTGGCAATGGAGCTCAGTAGTTTAGACTACTTACTGTTAAGTACAAGTTCCAAGGTTTTAATTACAACTGAGTTAACGCTTGGTACTTCACTCGTTGAAAAAAGTTTACGCACAGGCCTGCAGGCCTATTAGAACTAATGATTAAAGGTCCAAATTTAAAAAGATTAGTACTGGATGAAAGCTATGTATTAAAAATCTGTAAAAAAACTTTATTTTATTACATTTATGTCTGATAAAGGGTCAAAAAATTTACAATAAATTTCCATATTCAATTAAGCATACAGTAACACAGTTATAATAAGAAAAATTTCACTTTGTAACGAAAAATAGTGTATTATTAAACCGTAAATATTTAATTAACTTTGTGATAAGATTGATCTCATTAATATATAAGTCCATCCACGCGGTATTGGTGAAACATCGGTGATAAATACATGTGGATGAACGTTGATTCGTTGCTTGGCAAGCATAATTTGTAATCACGTGATAAATGTGCGGCCCTGGAGAGGCGGTTACCGTCAGTCAGCAGATAAACAGCTGTTATTGCACTGCATGGGATATCAAAGCTCAAATGTAACTGAGGTACATTTTGTGATTTCCACATGTATTTGTATTCCAGAAACAAATTTATTGCGCTTTACCTTGGGTAACGTGCTATTTTTATGGGTGATCTTCTTATGCGTTACAAAATTACTTTTATTAGACTGCATATTGTTGTTTTTAACAAATAAACTTACCTGTTACAATAACAGTTATTTGCTTATTTTTATGGTATTATAATGAAAACAATGTTTTTATTGATATGAACAAGTTTTTCTTTGACAAATTATGTGTAATTATTACATATTTCATGGTGTAAGTAAGAAACATATGAAAACGAATTTCTTTTATGAGATAATTTTGAAATATAAACTCATATTTTTAAAATAAATCAATACATTTTGTTAGTTATTTAATTTAAAAATGAAGAAAAATATTTACAACTAGAAATTGTAGGATTACTATAATATAAATAAATGAAGAAATTATTTATTTTCCCAATCAATAATGACTATATCTTAATTACATTTGGTTGGTTTGGATAATTACTGGCCAATTTTTCAATGGCAAGTGTATGGCCAGTTTTATATATATCTAAAATAAATAAATATATATATATATATATATATATATATATATATATATATATATATATATATATATATATATATATATATAAAACACATTATAAACTTATAATATATTTGAGTCTAGCATTAGAATAAAAAAAAAAAAGAAAAAATTCCCTATCGTGGTATGTATACCAAATAGTTCAATTTACTTTTAAAACAAAAAGGAATATTTATTTATAATTAAAATACAACAATAATTATACAATGCAATATTGACAAGAATCTTTAATTGACTAGATATAAAATGAATAATAATTTCAATTACAGAAAGGGTTAACTCTAATTTTAAATGTAACAATATAACAGATGATAAGTTATTGAATAATTTTACTATGAGCTACTATAGTAAATTATTGTACGATGTTATTTAAAAAATCAGGATCCTGTAAAGATAAAATCCAAGCAGTAGTATTTTTACATAATTGTTTTGTGTTATTGCCATTTTTTATATCTACAGGTAATTGGTTGTAATACTTTGGTCATAAGTAGGAAAAGGAATGGCGGAAAATTGATTAATTAACTTTAGGTAGGCAAAAATGCTGGTTGATTTTAAAGTGAGTATGGTAGTTTAAATCAGTTGACATATTTCCACTCCTAATGAAAAATAATCTAACGACATTAAAAATAAAAAGATGTTGAATAGGTAAAATATTATTTTGTAAAAATAAAGGAAAACAACTCTCTTGTTTACTTTTCTTTAGTTTCTGTTTTTTTTTATTTTAGTTTTTTTATTCTGTTAAAATAAAATAAAATATTATATTGTAATAAAATCGTGTTACAATGCTCCAACTATTTATGATAATTACTTATTGAAAGTGTTTTGTTTACTCAGTTATAGTATTAGTACTTTTAGAATTTGCAGATCCCTAACTTAAGAAATAAATATTATTAACTCTATTATTTTTACTACTGTGCTTTATATTATTAAGCTTGTATGAAAAACAAGATTATTAAAAAAAAAGAAATTAATTAGAGTACATTAAAACTAAACGTGGAATAAATCGTCCAAAGCATTACTTTGTACATAGGTGTATAAGTGAAAACATAAAACAAAAGCAAATTATGAAACAAATGTAAAATAAGTCTAAATTGAAAACCTGATTAGAATTGGTTTTTCAGTGATTACAGATACATCACACGTTCACATGTTGCGTAACTAATCAATTTCCCCTGAGTCCCTTGAACACTGAGTAGAAAAACGATTGCTTTTTCAGTGATCACAGATCCATAACACAATCACACGTAGCGTAACTAATCAATTTCCACCGAGTCCCTTGAACACTGAGTCGAAAAAAACGATTGCTTTTTCAGTGATCACAGATCCATAACACAATCACACGTAGCGTAACTAATCAATTTCCCCTGAGTCCCTTGAACACTGAGTTGAAAATCGATTGCTTTTTCAGTGATTACAGATCCATCACACAACCACACGTAGTGTAACTAATCAATTTCCCCTGAGTCCCTTGAACACTGAGTCAAAAAAAGATTGCTTTTTCAGTGATTACAGATCCATCACACAACCACATGCAGCGTAACTAATCAATTTCCCCTGAGTCCCTTGAACACTGAGTAGAAAAACGATTGCTTTTTCAGTGATTACAGATCCATCACACAACCACACGTAGTGTAACTAATCAATTTCCCCTGAGTCCCTTGAACACTGAGTCGAAAAAACGATTGCTATTTCAGTGATTACAGATCCATCATACATTCACATGCAGCGTAACTAATCGATTTCCCCTAAATCCCTTGAACACTGAGTCAAAAAAAGATAGCTTTTTCTGTGATCACAGATCCATCATACATTCACATGCAGCGTAACTAATCAATTTTCCCTGAGTCCCTTGAACACTAAGTCGAAAAAACGATTGCTTTTTCAGTGATTACAGATCCATCATAAATTCACATGTAGTGTAACTAATCAAGTTCCCCTGAGTCCCTTGAACACTGAGTCGAAAAAACGATTGCTTTTTCAGTGATTACAGATCCATCACACAACCACACGTAGTGTAACTAATCAATTTCCCCTGAGTCCCTTAAACACTGAGTCGAAAAAACGATTGCTTTTTCAGTGATTACAGATCCATCATACATTCACATGCAGTGTAACTAATCAATTTCCCCTGAGTCCCTTGAACACTGAGTCGAAAAAACGATTGCTTTTTCAGTGATCACAGATCCATAACACAATCACACGTAGCGTAACTAATCAATTTCCCCTGAGTCCCTTGAACACTGAGTCGAAAAAACGATAGCTTTATCAGTGATCAAAGATCCATAACACGATCACACGTAGCGTAACTAATCAATTTCCCCTGAGACCCTTGAACACTGAGTTGAAAACACGATTGCTTTTTCAGTGATTACAGATCCATCATACATATACATGCAGCGTAACTAATCAATTTCCCCTGAGTCCCTTGAACACTGAGTCGAAAAAACGATTGCTTTTTCAGTGATTACAGATCCACCACACAACCACACGTAGTGTAACTAATCAATTTCCCCTGAGTCCCTTGAACACTGAGTCGAAAAAACGATTGCTTTTTCAGTGATTACAGATCCATCACACAACCACACGTAGTGTAACTAATCAATTTCCCCTGAGTCCCTTAAACACTGAGTCGAAAAAACGATTGCTTTTTCAGTGATTACAGATCAATCATACATTCACATGCAGTGTAACTAATCAATTTCCCCTGAGTCCCTTGAACACTGAGTCGAAAAAACGATTGCTTTTTCAGTGATCACAGATCCATAACACAATCACACGTAGCGTAACTAATCAATTTCCCCTGAGTCCCTTGAACACTGAGTCGAAAAAACGATAGCTTTATCAGTGATCAAAGATCCATAACACGATCACACGTAGCGTAAGTAATCAATTTCCCCTGAGTCCCTTGAACACTGAGTCGAAAAAACGATAGCTTTTTCAGTGATCACAGATCCATCATACATTCACATGCAGCGTAACTAATCAATTTCCCCTGAGTCCCTTGAACACTGAGTCGAAAAAACGATTGCTTTTTCAGTGATTACAGATCCATCACACGTTCACATGTTGCGTAACTAATCAATTTCCCCTGAGTCCCTTGAACACTGAGTAGAAAAACGATTGCTTTTTCAGTGATCACAGATCCATAACACAATCACACGTAGCGTAACTAATCAATTTCCACCGAGTCCCTTGAACACTGAGTCGAAAAAAACCATTGCTTTTTCAGTGATCACAGATCCATAACACAATCACACGTAGCGTAACTAATCAATTTCCCCTGAGTCCCTTGAACACTGAGTTGAAAATCGATTGCTTTTTCAGTGATTACAGATCCATCACACAACCACACGTAGTGTAACTAATCAATTTCCCCTGAGTCCCTTGAACACTGAGTCAAAAAAAGATTGCTTTTTCAGTGATTACAGATCCATCACACAACCACATGCAGCGTAACTAATCAATTTCCCCTGAGTCCCTTGAACACTGAGTAGAAAAACGATTGCTTTTTCAGTGATTACAGATCCATCACACAACCACACGTAGTGTAACTAATCAATTTCCCCTGAGTCCCTTGAACACTGAGTCGAAAAAACGATTGCTATTTCAGTGATTACAGATCCATCATACATTCACATGCAGCGTAACTAATCGATTTCCCCTAAATCCCTTGAACACTGAGTCAAAAAAACGATAGCTTTTTCTGTGATCACAGATCCATCATACATTCACATGCAGCGTAACTAATCAATTTCCCCTGAGTCCCTTGAACACTAAGTCGAAAAAACGATTGCTTTTTCAGTGATTACAGATCCATCATAAATTCACATGTAGTGTAACTAATCAAGTTCCCCTGAGTCCCTTGAACACTGAGTCGAAAAAACGATTGCTTTTTCAGTGATTACAGATCCATCATACATTCACATGCAGTGAAACTAATCAATTTCCCCTGAGTCCCTTGAACACTGAGTCGAAAAAACGATTGCTTTTTCAGTGATTACAGATCCATCACACAACCACACGTAGTGTAACTAATCAATTTCCCCTGAGTCCCTTGAACACTGAGTCGAAAAAACGATTGATTTTTCAGTGATTACAGATCCATCATACATTCACATGCAGCGTAACTAATAAATTTCCCATGAGGCTCGTGAACACCGAGTCGAAAAAACGATAGCTTTTTCAGTGATCACAGATCCATCATACATTCACATGCAGCGTAACTAATCAATTTCCCCTGAGTCCCTTGAACACTGAGTCGAAAAAACGATAGCTTTTTCAGTGATCACAGATCCATCATACATTCACATGCAGCGTAACTAATCAATTTCCCCTGAGTCCCTTGAACACTGAGTCGAAAAACGATAGCTTTTTCAGTGATCACAGATCCATCATACATTCACATGTAGCGTAACTAATCAATTTCCCTTGTTGGCCATGAATACTGAGCCGAAAAACGATTGGTTGTTCTAGTTAGACTTACGAGATTTTTGGTAATTAGACTAATTTAGACTTGTAGAATGGTAAACTTCACTATATATTTGTTTTTAGCAGATAGTCAAATTAAGTGATGAAAACATTATATTCTGCCAAGCAAATTTACCTCTAAGAAACATCAACTTCCTTCTTTTCTTAATCTGGTACTTATGTATCCATACTATTATTAAATTGGTGTTATTAAATGTATCTAAATTCTTACGAACACTTGTACTAAACCTCTATAGGTTATCTATAATTTTTTCTAGGTAAAATTTACAGTTATAATAAATATTAAGACTGTAACTTTGGTCAACACTCTGGTCAATATTTAATTTGCCTCTTTAAACATTTAAATAAAGAGTATACCATAGTTATATGTTTCATTATTTATTAATCACATAATTATATGACAATATTTTTATTGAAATATATTTAATAATATTAATTTTAAAATTATTAAAACCGATGTAAAACAATTAATACGCACTAATTTTACAAATTATTAAGTCATATAAAATATTTAATGTACTATTGTTTTCCAAACAACAGCTGATTGTATTTTGCTTACTTCCAAGTTTTGTCTGGTGACCTTATGTGATAAGTTGCCTTTTAGGCTCTAATAAACGTTAAGGAAGAATTGTGATGCTATTGTTTTTGTAATAGGGAAGGATCTTATCGATGACTGCTACATTACAAGATTTTGTGAAGACTGTTTAAATTAATATCAGATAGTCATTTTCATGCCTTTTTCTCAAAGTACAACGATATCTGGTTTTATTTTCCGTATTTATTCATGGCAATTCATTTGTGATGGCTTGCATTGTCCATTAGTAAATTACTTGTAAATTCTGTTTGTTGTGTCAAAAATTCAGTAGATGGTTTTGTAGGAAAACATATAATAGGTGTAACCATCATTATCAATCTTATAATTTGTATTTAATGTGACTCAATGAGAGCCACGTAAAATATTAGTTTGTTCAACCTCATCACATTAGATTGTCAACACAGTTATTCCAAACAGCCTCCACATATAAAAAATCCACACTCTTGCAGTTATAATACGTATAAAAAATGTGTTCATCATTGGTTGTTAGAATTGGAAAGAGATCATGTTAATTAATTTTTTTCTTCACAGTACACGTAATAGATCGCCCAGTTGCCTGGCTGTTGAACAATGTATGTACATGCACGCCTTTTTTGGGCGTAAAGTGTGAGTTAGTATAGAGTGGACGTGCGTATGTAGTGCGTGTATGTGTGTATGGGAGTGAATGCGAGTGTTTATGGAGTGTGATTAATGTATGTGTAGAGTATGTTTGCGTATCCAGTTCTCTGTAATATAGACTTTTTTCACAATCAAACAATAGATCTCTCTAACTCATAAACATATGTTTAATTTGGACTCTTAACTATTTTTTAGTATATGAATATTATTATTGTTTATAAATAGATACTTATAAACTGAATATCGTTTTCAAATTATTATAATTTAATTACAATTGTGACATTTATTAGCTAACATAGAGCTCCCTCCCCACCCACAGACTATAGCCCATGTGAGGAATTTTCAAGTTCTTTTTTCATATGTATTCTTTATTGTATTATTAATTTTTACTGAAATAGACGAATTTTCATTCCATTTTATTTTAAGTAAAATACATATACAGTTAGTTTATTAAATATAATTATTTATATGACAAACTTTCATACAGATTGTTTTAACACGTTCTAAACCACATACAGTAACTTTCGGGACTTTAGAAACAACATTGCTTGCAATAAAAAAATTTACATTTAACTAGGTAACATTTCTACTATTTTTGGTTGAATTGCATAAGTTTGATATAGTAATTTGAACTCTGATAGAAACAAATAATATTCATTCTATTAAAGTCCATTGAAGCCGTTCATAGATTTGATTTCAAGAAATTGAGTTTTTCAAAAATAAGTATTATTTTTTTAATTAAATGCATGATCTTATATATAATAAGTAATAATATCGTCACGAGATATTTTAAATCGTCCTTTTCTAAACTAAGCTACGATGAAATTAAAAAAGTATATAATAAAATGAATAATATAGAGTCTTGAATTATTAAATTTTAAACAGTACTTCATAATTTTAAAACTAATTTTCGTTTGATAATATTTACTTAAATACATTAAATTTAAAGTGTTGTTGCGTAACGGTTATTCGGTGAGGGACTTTCACTTCTGATCCTTCGTTTATTTAATTTATTATTTCAGGATTCCGAATAAATGTAATGAAAACACTAAAATATTCTAAATGATAGAGGTTCTGGAGAACCCAATTGTTTATAAAGATAAGAATAGCCGACACGGAATTTCCATGTCACTGAAAATGTAAGAATAATATTATTTAAGAAATTATATAAGACCGGTATTATTTTAATATTAAAACATACAGATGACAGTCAGTAAAAATACAACAAAAATTAAAATAAAATATTTAAAATTTCTTAGAAAATTTTTCCTTGCAAGGGACTTTGATGATCTAAACAAATAAAGTATTATTTACTGAAAAATGAATTAGTTACAAAAATTAATTTTAAATTTTCTTTTCTCTAATTTACGCATCTTTGATATTAAAGTATTACTTTAAATTATATTTTCCTATATTTTTTGTGTAAATATCAGCTACCACGATTAATTACACTACAAATTACCAACCCAATATGGTAGGTATATCATGTCACATTTCATTCGTTATTTAATACTATGAAACATTTTAAAAATGGGGAAAATATTGTTGAGTGTATATTTATAAAGTCAAAAGGTCAAGAACTTCATGCTAGATAGCATCTCTAGAAACATTTCCATAACCATCAATGAAAAAATCAGAAGTAGTGTAAAAAAGATTTCTTTCCGTAGGTTAAATATATTTCTTTTAAAGGAAACGTACTTTCTCGGTATATCAAATAGCAATACTACAAATAATTAAACTTCGGAAGCCATAGATAAGATAAAACCATTTAAAACGTTTAAATATATTTTCCATTGGGTAATTAGAACAAATTTTCGATTGTTTTAACACTATCTCTTGTTATTTAAAATATGTTTAAGAAAATTACAACTAAATGTTTGAATAGGTTGAATATTAGAGTTAAACATATTGACATTATATGACATTAATATTCAGAGCAAAGCCCGTATTTCAAAATGGTTAACGCCCCATGTTATCATTTTTGGATTAAAACAGATCTTTCGACTCCATGGACAGAGAAGGCTTTTACTCTACAAGTGTTGTTACTACTTGTGATTCCTGATGTTTTCGATTATTGTTAAGTTTTGACTAGTCATTTGCCTTATTTTAATAGTAATATTCGATCATTGTTATGTGTTTCTTACTATTTATCACGTTTAATACTATTTATTGATCTCTGTGTATTGCATGTTATTTAATATTTTATAAACACTGATTTATTCTTGATGGTTACTAATTTGTGTCAATATCTGTCTAGTGTGATTACCTTTGGAATAAGCACGATACCATTATATACACTATGTATGTATTCTGCTGCAAGTATTTTGGTTTTTATACACTTAAATTATTGCTTCGTTGTGATTTGATGTAAGCACGTAGCATTTGAAATTAAATACATAAAATGAATAACGTCATACTGGTCTAACGTTTTTTTTTTCAATGGCAAACAGATATTATTATTTGATGCTAAGTTAACTTGATTATGAATGAAAGTACACACGGATGTACTCTTGAAGTATAAGGAAGATTTATGATGCTCCTTTGAGAAGAACACACAGACAATTTATCACCAGCAGTAAAGCACATGTCAGATAATACTGAATATATTATGATCTAACATGTGAAGACACTTGAGTACGGGAATTAAATGACGCCACCTTGACAAGGTCACATATATAGTCATCACCTGTTTTAACATACGTATTGAATAGTACTGGATATACGGGGTGTCCCGTAAGTAACTGACCAAACTTCTGGAGGTCATTCCTTGAGTTAAAAGAAACGAAAATTGTCAAGTGTACGAATCGTCTAGTTCGTACCATTATGCGCCTAAATGTCTATCTGTATGCTATTTTTATAAATATCTTAATATATATATAAAGTTATTTGAAACAAAATAAAACAGTTAGTAAGATTGTTGTACTTTATAGTACTCATATAAAATGTAAATCTTGATTGTCGGATTTTTAAATTTTTAAAGCTAAAAACCATAATAACCTTACATTTTAGTAAAAGTCTTTCAGTTTCAAACAAGTTAAATAACTTATTTATATAAATAATGTTTTTAAAAGTTTTAATATGAAACATATATCAATTGAGAAATCGACAAGTTCATTTAATCGTAATGGAATTATTTGGTGAGGAATTTTTAGTTTTTGATACAAATTTTAATTTCTCGCTTCAAACTGTTCCATATAAAAACGTTGTATACCTTTATTTGTAAAATTAATTATTATTCTTCTAATAAACATATATGTTTTTAATAAAATGTAAGTTTATCAAGACAATTAGCTCTAACTATTTAAAATAACCACTAATAAAAAAAATTAAATGGTATATGTATAGTATAAGGATCAAAAGTCATACCAATTGTCATGATTTCATTTAAAATAACTTCAGAGATAATAAATATTTTGTAAAAATAACATACGCATAATGGTGCATGATAGACGATTTATGAACATGACATTTTTTGTTTCTATTAACTCAAGAAATGACCTCGAGAAGTTGGGATTTATACTTGCAGGACACCCTGTATATACTAACATGTGAAGCCACTTGACGATTAAGTGAGATTTATGACCTCACTTTCAAAAGGTCACACAGATAAAATACCAGCTGTAGTATGATCATACTACATCGTTCATGTTTTGACAAGTACATGCCTGTATAAAAACACAACTAATTATGATTGTAAACCAATTTTTCATTCGCTCGCTTACATATTTGCAGGTACTTAAAAAAAATGTAAGTAAAATATTAAGTTAAAGGATATTTTTGTTACTTTACGAAACTGCATGTCAATAAACTATAATAAAATGACCACAAGGAAACAACAACTTACATTAATATTATTATTTATAATTTAAATTAAGTAAAACGTCTCAAGTTCCTGAACATTATTAGTTTAATGATAGTATAATCAATAGTTTTATTGTTAATTTGTCTTTTTTCGTATAACAAATTGAAGAGGTCTAGCCTTTTTTTTAGGAAAATATAAAAATAGATTTCTTGAGTATGTTCCACGAAAAGTCAAATATTAATAGTAACCTAAATAGCAAAGTTAGTTTTATACAGTTAATTTTTTATAGATTAGCAATAATTTTGAAATAATTTTACAACAGAAGTTTATACAGTGAAACGTTTCAGATTTTAACCTAAGCTGAAAGGTTGTTTATAATTTCTGCGTTTTTTGTTACTTACCTAGATGGTAATATGATTTAAAATTTAAACCCGGAAATAATGTACGTTATTTGGTTAATACTTATAAACAACTGAACTGTTACTAAACAATCTGATAGTTAGATAAACGTAAATTATACAACAATACAAAGCAGTGTGTTTCCACTGAGAATCAAATTTAAAATAAACATTATTAGTTAAAATAATACTAAAATATTTTAAAAATAACTCTTCTCTCTTATATACTGTAGTTTAAGATCTCATAAGAGATTTATTAAAAAAACTTAAAAGGAGGTTACAATTCCAATACAAACTGTTATAGGATATTACTGGTAGATCATTTTCATATAAATATATATATGGATTAAGTCAAATCATTGTTGTCAATTTGTAAATTTTACTACATTGTGTTCTTGATATGAAATGCAAATAAATATTATATTTGGTTTGTTAATGTGTTTACGTATTTATACACTCTTTGCTTATAAAATATTTACCATCATGACATCAAAGGATCCTTTCACAAAGCCAAAACAATTACCTGGTCTTTGATATAAAGCTCGAATATTGCACTAAAATACCTGACTCGGTGAAAACCTGTTGTTGTTAGAACAATAGCCCGTGATAAATAATTTTAGAATTTTGACATCAAAAAGAGTTTATACTTTTTATGGTTTTAGTTAAAAACATTACTGGCTGTATAATATCACTGTCTTCTGTATAAAATGTGTAATATACGTCTAACTGTACAGACTTTTTTTTTCATTTACAGATTTAATTTTCCCTCGATATAAGTGTTTACGTTACTTTAAAGAAAAATATAAAATAATATTTAAGGATAAAAATTTTAACAATGCTCTTAAAAACACCTAATATTACTGTCGAAATATAAAGTAATTATAGTTTTATTCTTAGTTTTTCAATGAAAGTAATCTTCATGCCATTACGAATTATTTCCTATAAAGTGATACAAATGTTATAAAATGTATGAAGGGGGTTAAATTTAATATTTTTACTATTTACTATAACTCATAGTAAAAAAAGAAAATATACATAAATTCTTATATATTATTCATTTGATAAACTTATATAAATTATTGCAATTTAATTTATAAAATCTTTGTTAGAAAATCCATTAATAATGGAAGGCATACATATATTTATTATTACTAAATAAATGTTTACATTACCCTGACTTCATGTACAAACGTAAAATCTCTGCCGCTTTTACGTCTACTTTGGCAGACGCTTTTTATTTTACAGGGGCAAAGATTACTCTGGAACGAGGTTTTCCACTTACATGGAACTTTATGTCTTTAACATTAGTGTTACTAAACCAAGAGTATCCAGTTTACTAGCAAGGACACGGAATTAGCAATAATATTATGTGTAAATGCATTGGTCATGTGACATTAATTTACTGCAGTAAAGGTTTAGGTATTTTGTTTTTACAGTATTTATTTATTCATTTCTTTTATTGTGGAAAGATTTGCGGTTATCTTTCCATTCAAAGTATAATATTTTCTGGTATTATAAATCCATATGTTAACAAATAATACTCCTTTTTTTAACTAAATTGTATTGTGGTTAAGAATGCATTCTTTTATGGACCTGACTCTTATTAAAAAAAAGTAATATTCAGAAGTCATGTTACAATCTATATTGCAAACACACAACATAAACTAGGCAAACTTATGACAGTACATTTTAGTTAATATTAATATTTTAAACTTTTCATTCGTTTTTACTCGATAATTTTCATGAGTACTAAAATATTTATACATAAGAAATATAGTAGTAGGACACAAGTTACTAAAAAAAAAAACAAAACAAAAACAATAATAGTTACCTGGGATCCTGAATTGTAGTATATTAGGAGGTTTATAATATATCATAAATATAATTTATGTTAAAATGATTCATATTGAAAATAAAAAATATAAAAATTTTCTTAAAAATAAATTGTATGTTTAATGGTATTACCAAGAAAACCAACATTTATGATACAATTTTAATATTTCATAACTCATGAACAAACTAAATAATATAATATAAACTTTTTAGGGCAAAAGCGTATATTTATCGAATTAAGGCAAAGGAGGTATAGTTATACTTTTATTTTTTCAAAAACAATTAATTCTAATTTTATACAACTTTTATATTTTGCAATTAATAACACCTACCAATTAAATGACAAAGATCATTTTACTTTTACTTAAATTCCCTAACAATCTCAAAATATTTTATTTTTTATAAAAAATAAAATAATAACAATATTGCTGATAACAATAAAATAATAACATTATTAAGCATGGTAAATCGTTACAAGCTATTTAGTTATAAAGTAAACCTATAGTTGTAACATCTTATAAAATAAATATTTTAATACTTGAAGACACTTCGTTTTTCAAATTTTACATGCTTGGTAATATTATTAATTGTAATCTAATCAACGTCTGATTTTCTTTAGTATAATCATATCTAAAATATGAAAATAAATGAATTTCAATGGTATTAGAGCAATAAAACTATGTTGAAAGAGCTTCCGTGTATTATGAGCTAACATTATTGACCTATATATTTATGAAGAAACAAAAATCAAATAATAAAATAATGTTTTTTTATCAACAAAGATTTTTTCTTAAAGTAACAACAACAAAAATTATTTTAAGAACTTAGTCCTAAGCGGCCGGTGTCATAACTAGAATCTATATTTTCCGGTGACAACTGGTTGTCCAGTTTCTCTGAGGATAATAATAGCCACCAATGAGGATGCCCCTTCACAGTAGGCGCGAAACGTACGGTTATCTTGTAAATATTGTAGATCGTACCTTGACGCAGTTGTCACCGGAAAATGTAGATTCTAAATAAATTGTTCTTTATTTTTTTAATAATTTTACGAGGTTTCAAATTAATACTGTAAACAAATAGTTTGAAATGCTGTATAAACGTAAAATACTGTAAAATTTAGTTTCTATGTTCATTGTTAAGTCAGATGTTACCTGCTGGACCCAATTTCTCCTAAAAGCCAATTTATTGGTTATCATAGAGTAAGATATTTACTAGTTTAAATTCTTTTTAAAGAGTTCCATTCAATATTTCTTATTTATTTTACTGACGTATTTAATATGAATAGGATGGTTATGATTAAAATATATTCCTATAATATTATTACTTACTGTAGTATAGATAAAGTAAGCAATCATACTTTGAGGCCACCAGACTGTATTCAACCAATCCTATTACTATTGGTACATCAGACAGCTTTGTGAACTATTGGTTGAATGTATGCCTTTGATGTATGATTTAGTATTCCATGATGTGATGAAACAGACTATATTTATCTATAAATTTTTTTAACTTCCTTTGTTAAATACTAATTTTATTCTGTTAGCGATCTGGTAGCCGAACGGTCTAAGGCGTGAAGACTTTGGTACTGGTTAGATATAGAGCAGGTTCGAATTCGGTCTGGACTAGAAGTATAAATCGGTAATCTTCATTTTTTACTGTACTGATTCACTCCCTCACCTTGTCTCAAAAATGTCCCTAGAAGATAAGGATTCTTTGGGGTAAGAATAAAACTTACCTTCCAAATAAATAATTTGTGCATTTACATTATTTTAACGAATAATCTTAGCTATAGTGATGCAAGAAATACGAGTATAAATATCAAACTTATGACAATAATTTATATGTTTCATCGAAATTTTGACAATCAAATCCTGTGTGTGTATGTACAATATTATAATGCACACATTGCATAGAAAGTAAAAGCGCACTGCATTGTTTTATTGGCAACTAGCATCAGGAACTCCTCAACTAATTGGAGGAAATAGCACACTGCAGTGTTTTATTGGCAACTAACTAGCATCAGGAACTTCTCAATAATTTGGAGGAAATAGCACACTGCAGTGTTTTATTGGCAACTAGCATCAGGAACTCTTCAATTAATTGTTGCCATAAGGTAACAATCCTTATGTAGTCTACTTTCTAAAAGCCACACAACACTTTAGCAAATCCAAGTTAACAATAGCAGCTTAAGTTCTCTTGTCAAGAAGTTATGGTTTATATCGACAAAAACTGATAACAGCAAGAAACATATCATTTGAAAATAAAGGACATGGATGAAATGCATCGTGTATATTAAGATAATTACAACATTTAAGTTTATGGCTGTCATAAATTACAGTTTATAGCTTAGGTACCCGTAGCGGGCCCAACCATACTTATAATATTAGGCGTATTTTGTTTAAATGTAAACTATTATAGAACTTAGAATAGTAGAGTGCTGAATCACAACATGGCCGATGTTGACGGAATACAGGGGGTCTACTGCGGGTTCATTTATTTACTGTTATTTATACATTTTTTAAACAGAACTATTATTCAAAACTCAAATGCCGTTTTGGGAAAAATCAATAGCCAGAGTAAGGGATATACATAATTGCGGTATCTTCTGCAAACATAAAACACTGCCATCAAATTCAGGTTAATAAATTATTTATATACATTAGAAATAAAATAGGCCCTAATATGCTTCCTTCAATAACCCCTTAATCAATTATTAAGGCAGATCGATATCCTCTTATGTATTAAGAAAATTGCTGACGCCCTAAAATTAAGCTTTCAAACCATCCTTAATAATAAGCTTTCAAATCATCCTTTCCACCCACCCATACACATACAATTGTGTTGATCCATATACACACATTGAGTGGCTTTGAGCTACCTACGCATCTATCCATGTACAGTTGTATTTACGCAAAGTTTTTTGTAAAAAAAGTAAAATAATAATGTTTATCTTATTTAATAAGGAAAAAATTGTCTAAGAATATAAATAAGGCATTAATATCCTAAAATATATAACTAACTTAAGTATAATCTGTTGATAACCTCTCAATTGTATTTCAACATAGATAGTCTGAAACATAATTTAATGATTGTACTATACTCATGATTAGCACTAGATTGTCTCATACAATTATTTATAAATATAACAAATATAAATTCAACTTCAGTCCTTTTAGTACCAATTAAATCATGTTATTTCACTGACTACTGAAGCATTCCTTATTAACAAATTAGCTTTGAAACATCAGCTAGCTTTTAACAATTTTATTACTACAAGTCCGTTTAATGGATTGGTATTTTATAACCGTTTATATGATTCGTATTTTAAAACAGTGAAATTTAGACTATTAAAGAATTATAACTACTAAAATATTTCTTAAGTATGAATTGTCTCAGTTAGTCCGTTTGGAACAAATTTTTAATAAAAAACTCTGAGTTTATTTCATCTTGGATTAACTTCGATAATTATATTGGAGTCTATGAATACTATTTCAAAAGAGTATTAAATAATTAAATATTGACACTGATATATTATATAAATTAAATTAACAGTTTTTGGCAGCGTATTTGTAATTACAACAATAAACGTTCAGTACCAAAACTGTAAGGATACATTTTCATTTTCGCTTTACCGTGGATATTTTACTATTAAGTCAATAAAGTATAAATATATATATAACTTAAATAAAAATGTTCTATTTTCAGTTTTTTGTTTGTGTTTCTTTATTTATTAATTTTTTTTTCTGTTTAACTTAAAATATAGTACATTTAAATAAGTTAGGTAACTAAAACGAAATTGTATTTGATACAAAAATTAAAATAAAAGTAAAAACAACACTAAATTTTGCAAGATAAGGTAAAGCTTTATGGTATTTTTGTGGTTATTTAAACAAATATAATAATAAACTTAATATTTTAGTAATTATTGTCAATATAAACGTTAATTTATCAAGCTATTTTTACAGCATCATTAAAAGTATTGTAAAATTTTACCAACAACCATTTTGGAAAATTTTTATTTTAATCGTGTGCAAAATTGTAATGTAGTTATTTCTAATATGCACTTATATCTTATATCATTTCTACAATATGGTGGGTATAGGGGAAGACATTCCTACCACAGATGTATGTGTGAGTTGATAGGCCTACCTCCGTATTTGTATGGGCTACCTGCCTGGGGGAGGGGGGGGGTAAATTACACCTTACACCTGAAATACACGACAGTTATTATTATAGAAATTAATATTAATTGGTGTGTAACACCCATACAATTTCTAGTATTATAAATGGTCAGGTATCCTACCCCATAAATACCACCCACTTACCCGCACAGCACGTACAGTTCTGTTAATAAATTTACTCGCCCAGATACGTACAGTGTTAACTCCCCCCAAGTTGAGGCACGTACAATAGTGATAATCCACTTACCCGCCCTGGCACGTACACTCTTGCTGATTCTTTTGCTCGCCCAGGCATGTACAGTGATGTTGACCCAACCAACTGTTCAGGCGCGTACTTTAGTACTGATCCACTGACTTGGCCAGACACGTACAGTGGTGCTAATCCACCTACTCACCCAGATACTTACAATTGTGTAGACCCTCCTACTCGCCCAGACACGTACAAGGGTGTTAATTGACATGTTGAGTTGTTTTATGCTACGTTCATCCAAATTAGTTGTGTTGATTGATTTATGGAAGAATATTTTAAAATCCACCCTGTATTTATTTTCTTAAAGGAATTCAAAGGAGTATATACTAATTTAATTATATACTATTAAAAATCCCACATTTTTGTTTTTTTCCATCAAGAGACAACAGTTCAATATCAAAGGCATTCATACAATCAATAGTGCACAAAGCCGGCTGATCTATCAAAGGTAATAGGATTGGTTGAATATGGTCCAGTAGTCGTCCTTAATTGGTTCATGTATTCAAATTAAAGGGAATACATTTGGCTAATTCAACGGTATTTTAGTGTAGAACTGGATTCAGACCAGGATATAAAAATGGTTTTTAGACACATATTACATTTTATTATGTATGTATAAAAAATGAGTTATTATGTAAAATGATTTTCAAATGTTTTAACTAATTTAGTGTTCGTAAAAAAATATATATATAATAAAAATTATTTTGTAAAATGAACTTAAAATTTATAGAACATTCCACTTGTTATGATATTTATATAATTTAATATCATACACTAGGAATACTGTGTTAGCTACTTATTAGCTATTACAAACATAACTCAGGACATTTTGCTTTTGATCCATACCAAATTATAAACATTGAAAAAGCATACATTCTTAGAATGTACAATTTATATCGTGAGGGTACATTATTTTTAAATATAAACAGTCATAAATACGATATATTAAGGTTTTGATACTCTACTCAAGTACAAATAATTATACAGTAATGTTTTACGTAAATGTTAATATTAAAAAATACTTATTACCCAATAAACTACTTAACGTAAGGTTCATGACTTAACGTAAGGTTAGTATTACTTACTTCAAGGTTCATGAATAAATCTAATGTTTATGGCTTAACGTAAGGTTCATGACAACGTAAGTTTCATGACTTAACGTAAGGTTCATGACTTAACGTAAGGTTTATGACTTAACGTAAGGTTCATGACTTAACGTAAGTTTCATGACTTAACGTAAGGATCATGACTTAACGTAAGGTTCATGGCTACAACTAATATATTTCTAGGTTACACATTTATTTTTTAAGTACATTTTAAATACAGTACATTAGCATTTATTTTCAGCAATGTTTTATTTATTTTGTATGTTTTAAGCCAAACGAGTTGCTCAGGACAACATTGGCTACACGTTGGAGTCAGACACAACAATTCAATTATAATTCAATACAGTGGAATTACGTTTGTTCTTTGCATTAGTTTCAACAAAATAAATTCTATTGATACCAACGGTTTTGTACAAACATATTTTAACATTGGGATCACTGTAAGTAAATAATGGACGCATTTTAGTAAGTAAAAGGTAAATACTTATAGTACTGAACCCATATTTATAACAAAAGTTAACACAACTAAAATGCAATAAAATTTAATAATTAGGACTTGTTTTGTTCCTGTTGTATAAACAAATCTATAATAATCTAATGAATAGTTTAAAGTAATATAAACAACAATCTGTACTGTGAAATCGTATTCTGCAGAGTTATGTATTGTAATAACATTATATAATTAGAAACATAACATATGTTCTACTGGAGGCATTGTACATTTCAAATTTCATGAAATTGCAATCTGTGGACAATTGCAGTTGTCTGTCATTGTTTCATGCACCAAAATAAATTCTATTGTTGGTTCTGTAAAAATATTTTGAAATGGGAATCAGTGTAATAAATTGATGCATTATAGTGTAAAAAAGACAAAATAACAATAGCTACTAAACCATATTTAAATAAAATTGAATAAAAAAAAAAAAAAACTGAGTAATTATTTATAAGAGTTTAAATTTCAAAAGTTGTTTGAATTCAAATAGGATGAAAAGCACAACATTTGACAAAACTGTATAGTTTCTACAATATGATCATTATTTATACTTGCTTTGGAAACCAGATGGCTTACCAAATTATAGTGACTAAAAAACATTTAGTTAGGGGTTAGATGTAATTATTTCAGTAAAATTAATTTTAATATGTCATTTAAAATTATTCATTATACAACCCTTCCCTAACATTATTCTTATAGACAAAAATTTATGGTTATTTAAACACAAAATTACAATGCAGTGCTGCACTAATTACAAATAGTATGTGGTTTCAAAGTTCCTAATTCCATATCTTTTATAAAAGAACACACCCGTTGACGAACCGATTGGCTCTAAAATCCTTATGGGAGTAACATTATGATTTGAAAGTTTTAATTAAAACTCAATTTATTTTAATTTGGTCCCATATATGATACGTTGGTTAAAAAGCTATGAGCAAATATAAGTGACATTCACTGACTATAATGATGTGATACTTGTGTAGTCTGGATTATAAACTAGAGTTAATTATAAAGGTCAAAAAAGTCATTAATAATTACCATTCCAGTTTGTTTGGGACCTAAGACTTTATAGTGAATTATGAATTCACATTGTCTGGTTATGTTTATACAACATGAAAAATCTGTTCTTACATATGTCTCCAATACATAAATACGACACAGTGATAAATAATGAACATCTCAAAAATAAAAGTAAATTTTCAAAACATATAACTGAAAAATAGTTGTTCGACCCCTTAGATGTTTGAAATCATACACTCACAAAGATCAATAACTAAGGGAAAATAGGTAAAAGTAAGTCATAAAGAGTAGACGCTTTCTTTAAATAAAACTATATCGATTTAAAAACACACTAGAATATCATGGTTTGGTTTTTAATCCTGTTTATATAAATTTAATGTTTAAATCAAACTAAAAAAAATAATTATTTAAATACCATTTTACCCAAACATAAGAATATTTTTAACGATCTCATTACAATATCTTCGATAAAAGCTACTATTGACTAATTATTTTGAACATTCTCTCATCATGACATATAAATGTTTACTTTTAGACCACTTATGGATTTATGAAAAAATAAAAATCAATTAAAACAATATAGAACAATGCAACTTCATGTATTTAATCAATGCTATTAAGAAATGTGCTTTAAAATAATGTGAAAGTGGTTTTAGGTTATAAAATTTACTTTTTTAATTATTCTTCAATAGTTTAATGTAACATAATGATAGACTTCTTTTTTAATAAGTGTTAAGTCGTACTTAACTGGTATACAAATAAAGTTTTGACATCTAGGATTGGTTGTCATATAATCAAGGGTAGAGATATGTAGAAATTTAATCTGCCTTTACAGTTATATTTCTTAAGATATACCTTATAAATCTGAACTATCAAAATTTTAATTTATAGGGTAAAATAATAATATAGATTTCCTAAGACTTTTTACTTATAATATTAATTTTGTGAGAAGTTAACTTGTAATTTGTGAACACATCTTTTCTTATTAAATTGAGGAGCTCCAGAAGAAATGTCATTTCATAGTGATAAAATAATTTGTTCAAATTCACCAACAATAACACATTCACAACAGCTACATACAACACAACACAACTACCAAATGAAATTATATATACACACCACACAAACAAACGATTTATGAGTTACTACTGAAAAATTAATTACACGCATCCATTGTAAATAAACCAAGCTGAGTAAATACGCGAACACCCATACAGAAGTTTAAACAACACTAGAAATGATATAAATGAGATCGAGATGAAAAAACCCCAACTTAAGATACAATTAGATCAATGAAAACTACATTGTTACTACAACCAGCAGTACAATAATACAAACGACTACGAATGAGAAATAGACATCGTTCCTCTAAACAAATCACAACGTCACTCATACATAATACCATCAACACACACAAAAGCACACAAACACTAAGACAGAATATAACGAACGTGAACCAATTAACACTACACCACACAACACGACCACATAGGATACCACTCCAGGCTTAGGGCCTCCATAGCGATACACAACAACACTCACGATAAGTAGATAAACCTAAAAATTTTAGCCACACAACAAAACATTGTTTATTAAATTTACAAACAACTATACATGAACATAATTTATAATACTATATATTCATTTAATTCCATTTTAATAGCAAAACAAGCTTCAACACTTATACACATGAATTTTCAGATAAATAAATCACAATACATCATACATAATACACTATAAACAAAAAGTAGACAAACAATATAAGACAAATTAAGTCAAGAGAAGGATGCACAAGAGTAAAACATACAAATGAATGACTACTAAGCACTAAGAGATTAAGCATATAGAAAAATATACACATTAATTAAGCACGCCAAATTGTGCATCGTATGTTGGTTTATCTAAAAGACACAATAACTATTTTCACACATCAAGCATTAAATGAAACGACACAACAGTCAAATCACAGTTAAAAAATTTTGCAACAGATAAACCTTATAATGAATACCAACACGACATGCTTTATAACAAAAACAAATAATAATATTTAATGCCAAAATCTATAAAACCATAGCCTAGTAACACACACAATTCCTCTACCAAACACACTCAACATTAAAAAAAAAAAAATTACAAACCTTATAGCGAAAACATGACAAAAACTTAATCACACATATCACAAAATTACAAACAGTAACACAATTTTAATTAAATATTCTTATTTACACATTTAAATATTTAAACACTCATAATTTTAATAAAATGTTGTTAATTTTCATTAAATATAAGTAACTCAGCTTTTGAAATTTTTTTTGTAAATGGTATAAGATAAAGGTTAAAAAGCGTAACATTTCAGTAAGAAATAGAAAACTTAATATATTATATTTCAATATACATTCGTTAAATTATTTGGTTTAGAACACTTATTAGCCTTAAAAGGTTAATTTAAGTATGGTTGCAATTAAAGAAATTATTGTTTTAAATTTTTTCTGTATTAAAAAAAAGCCATGATAATAATTTTTATAAAAACTACAAAACTCTTATTATAATTCATTTAAAATATTAAATAGAGTGTTTAAACCTTGTTTACTTTTTGAACTCGCCAATAATATTTATTAAGTTAAAATTCGTTTTTAAATTTTTTCATTGGCATTAAACATAATTTACTTTCTTCTGATCAATACAATTTTAAAGATACACTAACAATGGCATTGTAGTCTTTAATTGAAAGCGTTCACTACTAATGGTTAAAAAATTTTTATAATCTGATCTCTAATAACTTAAACTTGAGTATAATAACGTTAATAAGATATCAACCACATAAATACCAGTTCAATGTTTTTATAATGACAGTATTGATGATTCTAATGGTCAACATAAGGCGTGTTTTGGAAGACAAAGTAATGCTATTTATAGGTTATAATTATTTCAAGATCCAATAATACTTAATCATTGGTATTAATAGTTTATTTATATATATTGCTTGTTTTTAAAGTTTTAATGTGTCAAATAACTTTTACTGATTTAATTTTATTAACTTAAATTAAAATAAGTTCAAATGAACATTTTTTTGCGTTTTAGCTAATGCATATAGAACATTGTTTTTTAGGGCTGTCTATATAACTATTTGTTTTTTTCCTCAAAATAGTTATTGATTTAATAAATAAATGAGAAAACTGATAGTGTATAGAAATATAATGATATTTATGATTTTAAGGAATATTCTTTATAAATGTTTTTTACTAAATATGTATTTATTTTAATTTTTCGATTATGATGAAATGTGATTTATTTTTGTAAAGGGATTCTAATTTATTTGTTAAAATATATTTGCTAGTGAGTAAAATTTTTGCAATTTTAAAAGACTTGTCAAAATTAGATTTTTGTTTTGGTATCTTTGCGTTCATTTATATTGGTACTCGAACAATTCAAAGTGCTACTCAATTTTACTAATTGTATAAAATAAATCTTGAACAAACTCAAAACCTTTTCAAAAATATTGGAACTTGATGAACGACCCTGTTTGCCCATATAAAGCTACACTCAATAAAACATACTGTATAGGATTTAGTGAAAACTTGATTACAAAATTAAATTAGTAAAATTCCCTTTAATCTAAATATTTAAAACTTTGGGATATAACAAAATATTAATTTTTTAAAAAATTATTTTAATATTAAAAAAAGAAGAAATAGAACTAAATAATTGTAAGTTCACTACTAAGTTCACCCCGTCCGTGGAATTTCTCATTCCGACTATATTTTGAATAAAAACGAATTTGTTCTTTAATTTAGAACAAATTTAAGACTATTGGAACTATATTCTTCTGAATATTGGAAAAGTTAAAAAAATAATTAATTTATTTTTTTTCTAAAATGATTTTGTATTTATAATGAAATTTAAATTAAATTTTATTTCTCGTTTAAATACCAAAAAATTACGAATATTATAAATAGTTAAAAGTCCCTAACAGACCTTGTTTTGTTCCATCTTTGGCTTATACACAAATCCTAAAAAATAAAATCTAACTAAGAATGTTTGAGAAGTCACCCCCTATTTTAAAAAAACAATTGTCTTCGTGTGAAATCCGCTATACTAGCAAGGAGAGGATAATGTATTTGGAAAACATTTATAAATAGATTTTTTAGAAACATAAGCATTTTATGTTCTATACTGGAGGACCTTGTACATATAAAAATTTTAAATGATTATTGAGATTTATAGTACTGCAATTCACTCTTCAACAATGCTTTACTAACTGTTCCTCATTGGTCGTGACTTATTACTGTAAAGAAGATAAAGCTGGATAGGGAAATGTTTATAGTAAATTACATGTTCATTTTGTGTCAAACAATGTACACTGTTATCCCTTTTTACACTTACAAATACAAACATATAAAGTTGTATTAGGTAAAAAAAAAAAGCGCTACACCTCACGTCATGCAAAAAGCTTTAACTTTGCAGTTGGTTCAGAGCCTTGAACAAAATAGCCAAAGCAGGCAAAATAAAAGCTGTTTTTGGTCAGAATTGGAATTATTTTATGGCTTTAAAGCTTTGCCTAAAACCAGCATGTGCATTACCAAAATGATATGGCTTAAATCAATATATTGAGTGGTAGTCTTTTAGTAGGTATACACATAATTTTATTTTATAATAGAAAAATTTGCAACATTTTATTAAGATAATTCATTATATAATAATAAATTTAGAGTATAAACCAAATATTTTCCTATATGTTTCAAAATGTTTTTTCAAAATGTTCCTAATTCACAGATATTCTTTTTTTATAATAAAGAAACACAGTATACAACTTCTTGGCACTCTAAAGACTCTTATGTAAGCATAACATTTATGATCTTAGCCAAGCGAGTTTATAATTAAAACATGTATTTCTTTTAATCTTGATCACGTATACCTGTTGGATCTGTGCGTGAACGCCCAATGAAGAATATTAAATGTCATTTCACTGACTCTTAATAATATACCCATAGTATTGTTTGGATTTTAAACTAAAAAAGGCTTTCAAGTTCAAATTAAAATGTCATTACAATAACTTACCGTTTGTTTGACCAAGAATTTTAATAGAAAACATAATTATGAGAAACATTACACAATTGGTGGATTATGTTAATTAATAACAAGCAAGAATGATAAGTATGTTCTTAACAATATGTTTCCAATAAATTAGATGAATAATGAACGGAAGGTGATAGTAAGTTATTTAAGATTTTCAAAAACATAAAAGAAAGTTAATTATTTCAAAAGATCAGTAATTAACTGAAAAAAATAGCTTGTGAATACAGTTGAATTTTTGTAAAATATACGATTAAAATATCACATTTTGAAGTAAGCCGTTGAAAACAAGCGGAAAACTTAATATGTATAATAAACAATAAACCTGATTTTTACTCAGATCAACAAATCGATCGGTGTACTAATAATATTAAAACGATAACAAAAATAGTTGTACTCAAATCTCATAATATTATTGCTAACGTAAGGGCGAAATACAATGTAACATTTAATATAGGTCAAGGAATTTGTTTAATTCTTATAAGACTCAATATTTTACACATTTTACCAACTAAAACAATAACGAATATTTCTTAACGATCTTTACGAATATTTGTAAAAATAATATTGGGATCATTAATTTTATTTTATAACATTCATTCATCATTAAATAGTGTTAAAATGCTTACTTTTCAGCCACTTTATATGAGATGTCTCACTGCAGTCAAAATAACTAAAACCATACTGTTACAATATCGCTACTACATGTTAAACGTGTAATATATATTAATAATAATCGTACTAAAATTAAGAGAATCGTGCTTTGAAACATACAATCGTGAAAGGTATATTTAGTTGTTTATTAAAAGTATAAAGTACTTTTTTATATAATTTCTTACAACATAGTTTAAAATGTAAACCATAATAGGATGAGAAGTTCTTTTCTTAATATACGTTGTTAGTCGTTATACATTAACCTCGTATAACAACATGCAAATGTTAATGTAACATCACTATACGGATATATTGGTCATTAATAATTACAAGATATGTAGAAGTAGATGGTAATCTGTCCTTTTACAGTTATATTGTCTTAAGATTAATACTTAAAAATCAAACCTATCAAAGAAGTGTAATTTATAAGATGTGTACACATAATTACAAATAAATTTCACCTAAGACAATTTATTATAATATTAATATTAATAAGTTATACTTAGAATAATTTTAGTGAACCACTTTTAGCGTTATTAAACTGGAGGAGCTCTTAGAAGAAACCTCTAAATTATATAGTGACGTTAATTGTTTCAAATATTTACCAACATAAATGATTTTTGTTTAAGAAGCTACATACAAACAATGCACACGTCTCAAATGAGAATGTATATATAGTCAATGTCTCACAAACTAAACTGATTTATGAGTTATACTGAGTTTTTTTAAAATTTATATTTAAGCATCCATTGTAAATAAACCAGCTGAGTAATTTACTTCGTTAAATCCTATAAGAGAGTTTTTAAACAATACTAGAAATGATTATATAATGAGATCGAGATTGAAAAACACAAATCTTAAGATACAAATTAATTAATGATTTGTTAATATATTATTTTTTACTATAATGTTGCCTTAGCTTGAGATACAATTAATACAAATTGATTAGAATGTAGATGAATAGATTGTTCCTCTTAAAATAAATCAAATCCTGTTACTATTATTTGTCTATAATACCTTATTGGGTATATACAAAACAGGACACAAATACTATTTGATCAGAATATAACGAACGTGAACCGTTAATTAACACTATCAGTGCCAAACACGACCGGGTTAATTAGTGTATTATTGCCAGCTCCTGGCTTTGTGTTTGTGTCCTGCCATTAGATCGATAAACATAAACTGGCTCAGAGATTAATTGTAGATAATTACTCGATATAAGAATTTTTGATTTTGTCCACGAATAAAAATTTGTTTATTTAAATGGTTTTACAATACTAATAGTATATGGAACATAATTTTATTAATACTATATATTTTATTTAATTTCCTTTATTTTAATAGGCGATAATAATAGGTGTATTATTACAATTGAATTTTCAGATGAAATAATACGATTTAGTACTATTCATAATAATAACTTATAAATGTGCAGAGAAATGTAGACATAACAATATTAAGAGCGAATTAATTGTTGCTAAGGAGAAGGATGACAAGAGTAAAACATAAGAATGAAGTGACGTATAAAGCAGTAAAGAGATTAAGCATATAGAAAAATATGTACATATGTAATTAATGTACTTGTCCAATATTTGCATCGTAATGTTTGGATTTTATCTAAATAGTATTCAAATATATATTTTTATCAATTAAGCATTTTTATAAATTGAAATTCGACAAACAGTAAAATGTATTGTTAAAAAATTTTGCAAAGATTAATACTTTATAATGAATACCAATATAGAGCTGTGCTTTATATGAAAATAAATAATAATATTTAATTGTCCAGAAAGTCTATAAAACCATAGTTTTCTTATGTAAACAAACAATTTCCTCTACCAAATGTAACTTATCATTAAAAAAAATTACTGAAACCTTAGTATGCTGTAAAATGACTAAGAAATTGAACTGGTTTAAAGTTATATCATTTATTATTAAAATTGTAATAGAATGTAACTACATTTTTATTTTAATTTAAATAAAATTCTTATTTACAATAAAATATTTTATTTTAAACTACAGAATTTAATAGGAAATAGTGTTATTTTCAATAAAATATAACTAACTCACAATTTTAAATAATTAATAATTTTTAGTAAATGTGTAGTAAGATATAAGTTAAAAAGGTAACATTTCTAGTTAGAAACACGAACAACAATATCATATTTTTCCAAATCATACTTTCGTTAATTATTGGATTTACGAATCATTCCTTATAAAGGTTGAATTTTAAGTATAGAGTTTGGAATATTTCAAAGAACATTTATTTAGTTTCTAAAAATTATTTCTGTAATTAAATAAACTTAAGCTTTTATATAATATTCTATGATACTTTTACAAAACGCAGCTTAGTTTTTATATTTATATCAGTGTTCCAACAATATAAAGCACGGAGTGTTTAAAACCTTAGGTACTTTTGAACTCGGCACAAAAATCATAATCCAAATAATATATTAATTGAATTAAATAAGTCGGAATTTTTTAAATTTATTTTCTATCTGGCGTTATTTAGATCATACATGTTACTCTTCAAAATAATAACTTGATTCCTAATAAAATTTTAATAAGATAACTAACAATGGATATTGGTTTTAAATGAAAGCGTTCACATAGCTAATGTTAAAAAAAAAATATTTTTTAGAACAGTGATTCTTAAATAGGAGCATATGCTTTGAGTTTTTAATAACGTATAATAAATATCAAGCCCACATTTTAAATACAACAGTAAATCAATGTGCATTAATAATGAGCAGTATAAATAGATTTAATGTAATTATAAGGCTTTGTGGATTTTGTGATTCAGACTAAACGTAAAATTGCTTATTTAGCGTTTCATAATTAGTTTCAAACTACTACTAATTACTTAAGTATTGATAATTAATTAGTGGTATATTTTCAATACTAAACTAATAGTTAAAAAAGTATTGTTTATTAAAGTTTGATTGTGTAAATAACTTTGATTAACTGACACCACTTCAATTGTTTATTTTATTTAGTAAAATACATATTACAAATTAAACATTTAACTTGTCGTTTTTATAATTAGTAAGAAATTGTTCCCACAAAAGTAAGGAGCTGTCTACTATTAACATTGTTTTTTTACACTTCAAATATATATTACTGAGTGAGTAATAATGAGTAATAAATGAGAAAACAAACAGTTATAGTGTATGAAAATATAACTGACTATTCATGTAATTTTAAGGAATATTTCTTTGGATAACCAATGTGTTTTTCACTAAATATGTATTTATTTTCATTTTACTAAGAAATAAATAATGATGAAATTTGATATATATATATTGTTTGTAAAATATTAACACTAAATTTATCTTAAGAATAATATTGGTGATGTTTTAGTAAACATTTTGCAAAGCAATTTTAAAAGACCTCTGTCAAAATTGGGATTTTGTGTTTTGGATAATCTTTGACGACCCAGTGCATCGCAGCGTTTAATATTGGTACCTTTCAGAACAATTTGTTAAACGTGCTACTCAATTTTACCTAAGTTGTATGAAAATCTTGGAACAAACATAAAACTCTTTTTTAACAAACACATCGTCGTTCAATTGGACTTGATGAATCTATGGCCCTTGATTTGATACTCCAATAAACCACATCTCAATAATATATCCCAATACTGTATTAGGATTGCTAAGGTAAAAAACCTTGAGTACAAAACCTATATATTTTTAGTTAAACATTCACATCTTAATCAATGAAATCAATTTTAAAAGCAAATTTGCCGAGATGATATAACAAAACATTACTTAAATTTTCTTTGAAAAACCAGTGGTATGTTTAGATATTAAAAAAAGGAAGAAATAGACAAAGTACATTTTGGTGGAACGTATTCCACTCACGTAAGTTCATTACACACGTCACGTAGTGGGAATTCTCATTGGATCCCCCGAACTTGTTTGATTACGTTTCCCTTAAGCAATAAAAAACCGCAATTCTGTTTTTAATTTAGAACTTAGATTGTAACCTGCACCTATTGGAAAGGTATCTATTATTCTTCTGACATAGCTTTTCTTGGTAAAATAGTTAAAAAAAAAATAATATTAAAGAATTTTCGTATTATTTTTTCTTAAAATGATTTTTTATTTATAATAGTTTCAATTTTTAGTACTTTTATTTTTCGTTACTTTCAAAGTAGCCCAAATAGGGGAGATAACGTCTATATTCAGGGTAACGATATGCTTACGACCTTCCCCCTTAACAAACCAGTTTTGCTGCTGGTTTTCCATCTTTGGACTGTGACCTTACACGAAGTAGCCTAAAGAAGCAACACAACGTCTGTATTTAGCGTAACGAGATGTTTGTAGTAAGCTGCTTACGTCCTTCTCCCTATTTAGACAAACAAGGGTTGCTCTTCGTTTTTCGTCTTTGGAAAGTGCCCTCATACAAAGTAGCATAAGGAGATGAGATAAAGCCTGTATTTAGGGAAACGAGATCTTTATAGAAAGCTGGTTGCGTCCTTTCTTCTCTAATGAGAAAAAAGCTTTGTTATTCGTTTTTAGTACTAGGACTTTGACCTTATAAAAACTAGCAAAAAGAGGGGAGTTAAATTTTGTATTTAGGGTAACGAGATGTTTATAGTAAGCTGCCTACATCCTTCCATCTCTCTTGCCAAACAAGCTTTACTACTCGTTATTCGTTTTTGGTCCGTGACCTTATACGAAGTAGCCTAAAGAGGCGAGATAAAGTCTGTATTTAGGGTAACGAGATGTTTATAGTAAGCTGCCTACATCCTTCCATCTCTCTTGCCAAACAAGCTTTACTACTCGTTATCCGTCTTTGGTCCGTGACCTTATACAAAGTAGCCTAAAGAGGCGAGATAAAGTCTGTATTTAGGGTAACGAGATGTTTATAGTAAGCTGCTTACGTCCTTCTCCCGTCTTGACAAATAAGCTTTACTACTGGTTTTCCGTCCTTGGACTATGACCTTATATAATCCATCTCCCTTGCCAAACAAGCTTTACTACTCGTTATCCGTCTTTGGTCCGTGACCTTATACAAAGTAGCCTAAAGAGGCGAGATAAAGTCTGTATTTAGGGTAACGAGATGTTTATAGTAAGCAGCTTACGTCCCTCCTCATCACTTACAAACAAACTTTGATATTCAATTTATGTCTTTGGAATATGTCAATTATTATTTTGAATCTGTTGGAGTTTAAGCTATTTCTTCTGAAAACATGAAAACCAAAAACTAAAAATTACATAAAAGAGTGTTTAATTTATATACATATACATATACATATATATATATATACTGACGTGGTGGATCAGTGGAATAGACTTTGGACTGCGGAGGGCAAGTTCCAAGTTTCAAATCCCCACTGAGCCAAATTCGGTACCTCACTCGTTGAATAATGTTCACGCACTGGCAAATAGGCCTATGTGAACTAGTGAGTGAAGTTTAAACAAATATATATTATTTATTTATTTTTAAATATTCTTCGTAATTTATCAACACAATATCTAGGATTAATAAGTCAGTGCCTTTCTTATAGTAGTGTCTGAACTTGTAACATGGAAGGACTCATTAGAGACGTTGTTACAGTAATGAGGCAGGTTGTACTGGTGACATTTCTGCGAGCTCTCTGATGTGTCGTTAGCGCACTGGGACAGTTTTACATGTACATGCAAGATCATTGTACAGCAGTGTGTAGACTTGTAACGTGAACGGATTCATTAGATACGTTGTTACAATAATGAGGCAGGTTGTACTGGTGACATTTCTGTTAGCTCTCTGATTTGTCGTTTGTGTACAGGGACAGTTTTACCTGTACATTCAAGATCATTGTGCGGCAGTGTCTAGACTTGTAACGTGAACGGACTCATTAGAGTTGTTACAGTAATGGAGCAGGTTGTACTAGTGACATTTCTGTGAGCTCTATGATATGTCTTTTGTGTACAGGGACAGTTTTAAATGTACATTTTAAGATCATGAAACTCTTTGTCTGGACTTGCAACCATGAACGGAGTCAATAGATACATTGTTACAGTAATGAGAGAGGTTGTACTGGTGACATTTCTTTGAGCTTTTGATATGTTTTGTGTACAGGGACAGTTTTAAATGTACATTTAAGATCATGAAACTCTTTGTCTGGACTTGCAACCGTGAACAGACTCAATAGATACATTGTTACAGTAATGAGAGAGGTTGTACTGGTGACATTTCTTTGAGCTTTTGATATGTTTTGTGTACAGAGACAGTTTTACATGTACATTTAAGATCATCATATTATATATTATGTTTAGAAATAAGTTAAAACCCATATAATTTTTTTTAATGAGTGTCAATGAATTAAAAAAATAAAACTATGTTCTGTTATAATAGGAATCGGTGTTTTTTTAAGTATATATAACACAAAAACTTCTTGTTCAAAAACTGTATAACTTACTAGCTATTTATTTTGTAAAAATAAATAAAAAAAATAAGTAAACATATGTATATGTTATGGAAGAAGGGCTGGTGCATAACAGTTGATTTGTACTTTTATTCTTTCGCATCTTGATTATTTTTCTTAGTTTTGTGAAGATATTCCTTTTTGGATGTTACATGAACCATTATTTTACACTTGTTTGGATATTAGATAGCTTCATTAGGTATATGATTTATAAACTTTAAATTTAAAATTGAATATTTGTTGTTGTTTCTTACGACTGTTTGATAATATATAACGTAAACATTTTAAAAACTAATGTATAAAAATGTTAGGGCTGTGTGGCCAAATGGTAGAGAGAGATTAGATGATTTTCTGCATCATAATAATTCTATTCACTCTAATATCAAGTTCACAATGGAAATATATATTTAAAAGCTGCTTCCCATCATCATCCAACACAGAAGAAAGCAGTATTAAACACTTTGGTTAGTCAAGCCATTCACATTTCAGACCCAAATAATTGGAAGAAAGAAAGGGAAATATTACATTCATCATAAAAACAGAATGGATATTCAGTTGGAGAAATCAATAACACTATTGGAATAGAGCTGAAGAGGAAAGAACAAGAGAATAGAGCAGATACAAGACAGGATAAGGATACCTCAAAAAGGCGGTACATACTTTAAATTACAAAATATTCAACTTTTAAGATTATTTTTATTTAACTAGTAGTTAAATAAACAATAAATGGTTCTAAGTGTTATTACGGCATGATAAATTTAGAAAAAGCAATATCGTTCGTATTTACTTTAGCCGTTTATTTACAACAGCCAATACGTTTTGTCAATATTCGTCTGTGAAATAAATAAAGAGAATCAAATTAAAGTTCCCAAAACAATGTGGTGCTATGAAGTAGAGATGCAGATAATATCAGTGGTTAGTGGTCTGGCAGTTACAGAGTGGCCTACATTTACAGTAATTGCATACATTAGTTACGTTTAAATAGAGCAATATATGGTATTATCTACACAAAATACAGTCAACCACAAGCTACAGAGGTAACAACAATATTTTTATGCCTAGACTTAGATTCCATAAATCCACATCTTGTTTTCCTGTTACAGGTATTAGATTGTATAATAAGCTACCGTTATCTATAAGGGCTCTTCCAAATTGTCAAAGGTGCTAAAAAATTGGCTCATAGACAATCCAATTTACTGTCTTTATGAATATTTCAACTTAGTCCACAAATGCTTGAGGGAGTATATATAGGTTAGGGCTAAACTTCTGAAGGTATGTTTCCACAAATATTTGGCATGATGATTTGCATGATTTATTGTTTGACAAATGATGATTTGCAAGTTTCTTTTTTTAATGTTATGATTTTGCATGTTTCTTTCTAATTAGTTATAGCCTAGGTTATTTATTTAGCTATTAGAATTTGAAATGTTGCATGATGTATGCTTTTACTTTATACGACTTGGCCTATTGTTTTGTAAAAATTTAAAGGCTGAATAAATCATTTGAACCTGCTATTTACCCAATATAAACTAGCTATACAATTAACTATAATATAAATATAAAAGTTTTTATGTACTGTTTAAATAAAACTTGGAAGGTTAAATATATTCATAATTATATAACTGCAATCACAAATATTTTCAAACAGTAATTTTGCCTTAGATTGCTGAAAGAACTTAAGCAATGATAGTAACTTTATTAGCAGCTGTTCTGTTTGTAAAATGTTTTGTTAGAATACAGTTTCTTGACAGTTTCTTGACATACACTTTAATAACTTAGGGACATCAATATCACAGTAATGAACTAAATATATATAACTTAATAGTTCGGCACTAATAATGCTTCAACCCGTTACTTTAACATGGGTACAAAATGTTGAGGATATTAAAGACGATAGGTTCAATACTCGGCCTCTTATACTGACACAGCGTCCGCTCAATGATTGATATTGACATAGAACCTACTAGAGTGGTCTGGGGCGTCCTTGTTTAGTGGTAGTCAGTCTCAGTGTTGTGAAGGGGAGATAACTAAGTATCAGGCTTGTCAGTTTGCTAATAATCGTATCTTGACTACGCGGTTAGGATTCCACGTAAAGCTGTAGAACCCTTAGGCTGCCATGCTATTGGATTTTTAATAAGTGGCTCTTTCTAAGGAACAATCAATCTTAGTATCAATGACTAAACTCGTTCATATACACTCACCACATTCATTCGCCCCTCATAATCACCCATATATCAATGATTTGTGTCCTAATACTTATGATAATAATATATTTTAACAGCTTTTACTTAACAACTTGTTAATAATCATCTTAAATAAATTGTTGTAATAGGTACCATAATAATGAATTACTGTAACTCAAATAAAGTTGTTCATGAAAATTATCTTATTGCTTTATTATCAGGCATTTCATGGCCAATTACTTATAAATCTCTATCGTTTGACATCAATTAAATATTCAAAATTTTAATCAGCTAATACTTTAATGTTGAAACTAGACGCAATTAGTAAACAAAGTTGACAATAGTTTTATCTCCAAAGAACAAGCAACAGTTCAATTTCAACCATGCCAGTAACCCTGGTTACTTTACTTCATTGGTCAAGGATAACAGACTAAATATTTTAATTACTATATATAGGCCTGAAAAATTATTGATTGTAACTGAAAATTAGACCAAAACATTAATACTATTTCTGTTTAATTGTAGGATCAGAAGAAAAAATATAATTGAAGAAAAATGAATTTTGAATAAGAACTTTTTGTTAGTTTTATATACTTATTTCATACAAGGGGACAATCCTGCTCGCTTATCGAGCTACCTCGACACTCGCTGTGCTCAATATATCTCGCATATGACTTTTAACCACAAATAATTGTAGATTAACTGATCTCATTGCTACCTATTTATTAGTATAAATATCCAAGTTAAGTATCACTTATGCTTGATTTTATTTTTGTTTTACAGTTGAAGATTAAACTCATAGTATAGTATTAAAAATACTTTAATAGCATAATGTCAAGCATACAAAATAAACATGTACATTTATTTACAAAACAGCTGTTATCATTCACTAAAATGAACCCAATGTTATGTTTATGGAACACTCTTTTAGGGGTGGTTTGTACCCCTTAGGAGTGCTTCATCAAGATAAAAATGATTTAGTTGTCCTATTTAAGACCTAATTAAACTGTGTACACAATTTCAGCTCTTTACCTACATGGGCAGTTGGAAAATTAGTGATGATGAGTCGGTTAGTCAGGGATTTGCCTTTCATATACGTAGATAAGCGAAAACGTAAATCCAAATTTATGCTGTACTACTGAATATATCAACCTTGGTGGTAATTTTGCACTGTAAAACACGAAAAAAACTAATGTGTAAAAACTGCTCGTAACCCTATTTTTATGGGTGCCAATTTTTACTTTTGTATGCATATTCTTTGTAAAACTAAACACATCTGAGTGAGGTTTGAGTTCATGAGTTGATTTTGAACCATTGTCATATTATATAGAACTTTATGTTTAATATATTTTAGTTTAACTTGTAACGTTGGAATAATAAAACATATACGCTTGTATTTACAGTGAAAGCATAACTGACAGTTGCATAGACAGTAGACAAATGTCTTAAAACATATAAGATAGAATGCATATTTTGAGGCAATTCTCTTCAGAACAGAAATCATCTGATAAAAACTTTGTTTACAAAAATATTCCATTGATCTTGTACTTCAAAATGTAAAATTAATTAATTATATTTATTTTAAATTATATTAAAGGGTATTTGGCTTATCCTAATGAACGTTGAATACTGGTAAAATAAGTACTGAAACTTACAAGCATATCGTTGAGAAAAGTGGGAAACGTCACAAAAATTAATAAAATAAAAATGAAAGAAAGTTAAAATATTATGGCTTAGCCATACTTGTCTTGTAAAAGAAAAATATGTGTCATAGTTACTATAAATATGTTCATTATCTTATGTTAAAAATATATATGTATATATATATATATATATATATATATATATATATATATATATATATATATATATATATATATATATATATATATATATATTTATGATATTTGAATTTTGTTGTAATTTATAAGTACGCAGTATGCAGATCATGAAACTAACTATAATGAAGTAATGCATGTATAAAAATTTCTTTTAAGCAATACATTTCGAGATATTTAATTATTTTCAAAAGCGAGCTTAGAGTATATGGGAGATTTTCCGATCCCTAACTATACCCCTGATTATTAAAAAATAGCTATGCTTGTAGAACAATGGTATTATTAACGAAAAATAACAGTGCAAAAAAGGATAGATAAGATTAACGGTGGGAATCAAAATGGGTTTCAAAGATCATATTTATGTATATTAATAAAAACCAAATGTAAATATGAATTAAGAGCTAAATCTATTAATGAAGAAATATGTATTTATTTGTAGTTGGAAAATTGGACAAACGTTAATTGGAAATCACTAAGGGAACCCACAAAACGTGCTAAAGCGAGTACATCTGTTATCAGGACAGTTGTATGTAATGGACAACTGTGCTCCTCCCTGTGTTTCATGTTCACCCACTTGATAACGATAACATGAGTTATGGTTTGAGACTATCGAAGTACAAATAGTGTATCGGTCCCGATGAAAGATATTTTTTGTGCATATTGACTATTTTTCCTACAACCTCCTTGATCTTTTCCGTTAATTCACTACCACTACTTAAAAGTTGAGTGGAAGAGAGGACTTGATAGTCCTATCTCCGCCTAGTAAAGACAATGCTCATTTCATTACTACTTTGTTTTTGTTCCCGTTAATTCACTACCACTTAAGAAATATTCTGTTGCTCTATAAATTGTCCCCTAATCCCCACTCTGATATTTCTTATCCGCTAGGAATCCAATCACTGGCCGTATCTAATCTCTTTCCAAGAACTTACACACGGAGAGCTCATTCGGTGGTAAGTCAATAATTGGATTGACTAGTCTGTGATCAACTTTAGTAGCCACCAAACCTAACCGTAAATGTGATGAAAAATAGTAGTAGCAAAGCAACGGAAAAAGTAGTGGTAGTGAATTAACGGAAAAGGTCCACCTCCTTTTTTAAAAAATCAATATAGGTAATGTTTATACAAAAATGATCTCTTTCGTATTTGGTCATACATTTAGTTTTGATAATTAAGTATAATTACTATATTTTATTACAACAAACTTAGTGTCACCCACTTCAAAACAACACCGATAAATATTTACTTTATTAATATTTTAATTAAAACATGTAAATGTAATTAAATGTTAATTATAAATAACAGTTCAAATAAGTAATTAGTTGTTATAAGTTTTATGAACAGCCCTTACGACTATTTAAAGTACTACTACTCTATATTTATTAAGCAGACAAAATTTTTATGTATACAAAGGGACTTATTTATGGTGAAAGCATTTTTGTAAAAGTTATATTTCAAAATAAACAACAAAATAAAGTTATAAAAGTTTTTAAAATTTAGTTATTAAGGTTTTTAAATACTAAATTATCAACAATCGCCATGGTAGAAAACCCAAGTGGTGTATGATTGGATAAATTAGAGCGAACGCTTAACCAAGGCAACGTGAATGTCTCTCACAGAAAGCAACGGAGCGTAAACTCGCACAGTGAATAGAACCACTTGATTCTGGCTCTACCGACTCTGATATTTGTGGTTTACGGTTTATAAGAAATGTTGGAGTTTTTGACTAGTTCAAATTCTAAAAATAAATATCCTGCTATTCATTAATATTACAAAAAACTATTTGACATTTAAACAAGTAGTTAATGTTTTTTGTTACTATTCTGACTGGATAATATCAAATATTTGTTTTTTATTATAAACAACTCAACATTAAATTTTTTCAAACAAATATGCCATTTATATCAAACCTGATTTAATGTAATTTTATTTATAAATGTGTGGGTTTTAAATACCTAAGCAATAGTTACGTGGTAACTGAAAATTGGTTAATAATTAGTAAATGCTATGTTTATATCATTATACAACTAACATTTCAACAAAAATTATTTTTCATTATCATTAAACTAATTATTTGATATTTGCTTATAAGTAAACTATTATAATATGTAACTCAAACCTTATTTATATGAACTATAACACTGTTAAATATGTGTGCCTATTCATTTGCAATTGAATGAATGTTCAAGGCAATATCTGAAACAATTGACGTCATTTTTGAACAGATAATTCGTAATCCAATAATATATTCAAACAAAACACACACACACACACAAACACACGCACGCACACACACACACACACACACACACACACACACACACACACACACACACACACACACACACACACACACACACACACACACACACACACACACACACACACACACACACACACACACACACACACAGACACACACACACACACACACACACACACACACACACACACACACACACACACACACACACACACACACACACACACACACACACACACACACACACACACACACACACACACACACACACACACACACACACACACACACACACACACACACACACACACACACACACACACATGTATTATACCAGGCTATGACAGAAAAAGAAATACATATACAACACAATTTACTATCTGTGGCTGTATTTTACTGTTTTATGGCTAATATACTGTATCTATTTTTATTTATTCAGTGCAACCTACAGTTAAAGTCTGTTCATTCTTATACAAATATCTTCTTATACCTAACTATCTAACTATCTGATATTTAGAAATAACTTATTTGTGTTTTTAGGACTGATAATTTTTCTAATTACCAAAAATACCTAACCTTAAAAGTACACTTTTGAAGTTGTAGAATTGGGATCCCTTTTACAAACATATACAGTTTAAGAAGAATTGATTAAATTTTTTATAACGTTTTTGTTACGTGACTTGTTTTGTATTATTTAAATTTATTTAAAGTGTAAGATTACGATTGGATACTACGGCAAATATATATTTAAATACATAACATTCCTCAACCATAATGAATATTGTCAAATACTACTAGTAGAAAAGGCATACATTTGACAATTTACATATAAAACGAAAAAACTAAATTATTTCAGTATTTTATGATTTTGATATTGTAATAAGATACAGTATCAACACTTCTAACATGGTTATGAACTAATATCTGATACGTAATGACCACATAGCTTACACAAGTCCAGTGGAGGAAGACTCACAGTAGTATTGATCAATTCACCCACCCATACATCTACAGTAGTATTGATCAATTCACCCACCCATACATCTACAGTAGTATTGATCAATTCACCCACCCATACATCTACAGTAGTATTGATCAATTCACCCACCCATACATCTACAGTAGTATTGATCAATTCACCCACCCATACATCTACAGTAGTATTGATCAATTTACCCACCCATACATCTACAGTAGTATTGATCAATTCACCCACCCATACATCTACAGTAGTATTGATCAATTCACCCACCCATACGTCTACAGTAGTATTGATCAATTCACCCACCCATACGTCTACAGTAGTATTGATCAATTCACCCACCCATACATCTACAGTAGTATTGATCAATTCACCCACCCATACATCTACAGTAGTATTGATCAATTCACCCACCCATACATCTACAGTAGTATTGATCAATTCACCCACCCATACATCTACAGTAGTATTGATCAATTCACCCACCCATACATCTACAGTAGTATTGATCAATTCACCCACCCATACGTCTACAGTAGTATTGATCAATTCACCCACCCATACGTCTACAGTAGTATTGATCAATTCACCCACCCATACGTCTACAGTAGTATTGATCAATTCATCCACCCATACGTCTACAGTAGTATTGATCAATTCATCCACCCATACATCTACAGTAGTATTGATCAATTCACCCACCCATACGTCTACAGTAGTATTGATCAATTCATCCACCCATACATCTACAGTAGTATTGATCAATTCACCCACCCATACATCTACAGTAGTATTGATCAATTCACCCACCCATACATCTACAGTAGTATTGATCAATTCACCACCCATACATCTACAGTAGTATTGATCAATTCACCCACCCATACATCTACAGTAGTATTGATCAATTCACCCACCCATACATCTACAGTAGTATTGATCAATTCACCCACCCATACATCTACAGTAGTATTGATCAATTCACCCACCCATACATCTACAGTAGTATTGATCAATTCACCCACCCATACATCTACAGTAGTATTGATCAATTCACCCACCCATACATCTACAGTAGTATTGATCAATTCACCCACCCATACATCTACAGTAGTATTGATCAATTCACCCACCCATACATCTACAGTAGTATTGATCAATTCACCCACCCATACATCTACAGTAGTATTGATCAATTCACCCACCCATACATCTACAGTAGTATTGATCAATTCACCCACCCATACATCTACAGTAGTATTGATCAATTCACCCACCCATACATCTACAGTAGTATTGATCAATTCACCCACCCATACATCTACAGTAGTATTGATCAATTCACCCACCCATACATCTACAGTAGTATTGATCAATTCACCCACCCATACATCTACAGTAGTATTGATCAATTCACCCACCCATACATCTACAGTAGTATTGATCAATTCACCCACCCATACATCTACAGTAGTATTGATCAATTCACCCACCCATACATCTACAGTAGTATTGATCAATTCACCCACCCATAATCTTACAGTAGTATTGATCAAATCACCCACCCAAATATCTACAGTGGTATTGATCAAATCACCCATCCATGCATATACAGTAGTATTGATCAAATCACCCACCCATACATCTACAGTAGTATTGATCAAATCACCCACCCAAATATCTACAGTGGCATTGATCAAATCACCCATCCATTCATATACGGTAGTATTGATCAAATCACCCACCCATACATCTACAGTAGTATTGATCAAATCACCCACCCAAATATCTACAGTGGTATTGATCAAATCACCCATCCATTCATATACAGTAGTATTGATCAAATCACCCACCCATACATCTACAGTAGTATTGATCAAGTCACCCACCCAAACATCAACAGTGGTATTGATCAAATCACCCATCCATTCATATACAGTAGTATTGATCAAATCACCCACCCAAACATCTACAGTAGTATTGATCAATTCACCCACCCATACACCTACAGTAGTATTGATCAATTCACCCACCCATACATCTACAGTAGTATTGATCAATTCATCCACCCATACATCTACAGTAATATTGATCAATTCACCCACCCATACATCTACAGTAGTATTGATCAATTCACCCACCCATAATCTTACAGTAGTATTGATCAAATCACCCACCCAAATATCTACAGTGGTATTGATCAAATCACCCATCCATGCATATACAGTAGTATTGATCAAATCACCCACCCATACATCTACAGTAGTATTGATCAAATCACCCACCCAAATATCTACAGTGGCATTGATCAATTCACCCACCCATACATCTACAGTAGTATTGATCAATTCATCCACCCATACATCTACAGTAGTTTTGATAAATTCACCCACCCATAATCTTACAGTAGTATTGATCAAATCACCCACCCAAATATCTACAGTGGTATTGATCAAATCACCCATCCATGCATATACAGTAGTATTGATCAAATCACCCACCCATACATCTACAGTAGTATTGATCAAATCACCCACCCAAATATCTACAGTGGCATTGATCAAATCACCCATCCATTCATATACGGTAGTATTGATCAAATCACCCACCCATACATCTACAGTAGTATTGATCAAATCACCCACCCAAATATCTACAGTGGTATTGATCAAATCACCCATCCATTCATATACAGTAGTATTGATCAAATCACCCACCCATACATCTACAGTAGTATTGATCAAGTCACCCACCCAAACATCAACAGTGGTATTGATCAATTCACCCACCCATACATCTACAGTAGTATTGATCAATTCATCCACCCATACATCTACAGTAGTATTGATCAATTCACCCACCCATACACCTACAGTAGTATTGATCAATTCACCCACCCATACATCTACAGTAGTATTGATCAATTCATCCACCCATACATCTACAGTAATATTGATCAATTCACCCACCCATACATCTACAGTAGTATTGATCAATTCACCCACCCATACATCTACAGTAGTATTGATCAATTCATCCACCCATACATCTACAGTAGTTTTGATAAATTCACCCACCCATAATCTTACAGTAGTATTGATCAAATCGCCCACCCATTCATCTACAGTAGTATTGATCAAATCACCCACCCAAACATCTAAAGTGGTATTGATCAAATCACCCACCCATACATCTACAGTAGTATTGATCAAATCACCCACCCAAACATCTAAAGTGGTATTGATCAAATCACCCATCCATTCATATACAGTAGTATTGATCAAATTGCCCACCCATACATCTACAGTAGTATTGATCAAATCACCCACCCAAATATCTACAGTGGTATTGATCAAATCACCCATCCATTCATATACAGTAGTATTGATCAAATCACCCACCCATACATCTATAGTAGTATTGATCAAATCACCCACCCAAACATATACAGTGGTATTGATCAAATCACCCATCCATTCATCTACAGTAGTATTGATCAAATCACCCACCCAAACATCTACAGTAGTATTGATCAAATCTCCCACCCAAACAACTAAAGTGGTATTGATCAAATCACCCATCCATTCATATACAGTAGTATTGATCAAATCGCCCACCCATACATCTACAGTAGTATTGATCAAATCACCCACCCATACATCTACAGTAGTATTGATCAAATCACCCACCCAAACATCTAAAGTGGTATTGATCAAATCGCCCACCCATACATCTACAGTAGTATTGATCAAATCACCCACCCAAACATCTACAGTGGTATTGATCAAATCACCCACCCAAACATCTAAAGTAGTATTGATCAAATCACCCACCCATACATCTACAGTAGTATTGATCAAATCGCCCACCCATACATCTACAGTAGTATTGATCAAATCACCCACCCAAACATCTACAGTGGTATTGATCAAATCACCCATCCATTCATATACAGTAGTATTGATCATTTCATCCACCCATACATTTACAGTAGCAATAATCAATTCACCAACTCATAAAACTACGGTGATATTGATCAATTCACCCAACCATACATTTACAGTAGCAATAATCAATTCACCAACTCATAAAACTACGGTGATATTGATCAAATCACCCACCCAAACATCTACAGTGGTATTGATCAAATCACCCATCCATTCATATACAGTAGTATTGATCATTTCATCCACCCATACATTTACAGTAGCAATAATCAATTCACCAACTCATAAAACTACGGTGATATTGATCAATTCACCCAACCATACATTTACAGTAGCAATAATCAATTCACCAACTCATAAAACTACGGTGATATTGATCAATTCACCCGCCCATACACATACAGTGGTATTTGCTCACACGTAACAAACATTGGTGTTAACCCAACCACCCACCCATACACATACAGTTGCATTGACTCATTCTTCCACTCATACACGTACACTGGTATAACCCACCTACTGACCTACTCAATAAAAGTGTTATTGGCCCAGTTATAGGCGTAAATAAATATTCACCCATTCACTGACACTGACACCCATTCACGGACTCATTCATTCACCCATAATTTGGGTTTTAAATGCAGAAATATAATTTTATAAATTCGATCAAGGGATTATTTTAATGGTATATACAGCTATTTACTAACAATTGTATATTGGTTTGAATTGTAAAATAGTATAAATATATTTAAAGTTAAAAATTAAGTACTAAACCAATTATTTTGATTTTGTTTGAGTTTATCATTGAAGATGCTAAATTTAGGTAGCTATTGTGTTATTTTGTTTATTATTTTTAGTATAGTTTTAATATTACTTAAAGCGGTAGAAATTGAGCAAAAAAGGCAATAAAAATCAGTTAAAACACTAGAGGTCAAATTTATAAACCAAATAAACATATAAATATATTAAAATTTATCTTTAAACGGATTTACTACACAACATAAGGGAACTGCTCTGCCTTAGAGTTAGTTCTATTAGGAATGACAGGCATACACTTGACGTGACAAGTTAAGAAGCGAGTAACGACACAGTTGTGAAGAGGCAGCTTTGCTAAGACAAGAGTTAACATTAAATTATACTGTATAGGTCATCCTTCTTATTTGAATATTAGAATACAATTCAATTGACATTGTTTCTATACAATTTAGTACATAATTTTCTTTTTAAATATAATATTTTATTTACAAATATAAGTTAAATTATATTATGTATTTGTCACATTCATTGCTAAAAACTAGTTAAATATTATTTTCAAGTTCTTTTGTAGTCCATACAAATTCAATATCTTCAAAATAAAAAAATACAAAGTTGCTCTGAAAGAATTTATTTTTGTTTAATATTAAAATTACATTACAAAATTATTGACTTGAGTTTTTTTTTTATTATTTTGGTTTAATATGTACAATATATCCATAATACTAGACAACCAACAAACTGATATGACAATTTTGTTTGGTTGTAAATAATATGAAAATATTTTAAGAACTAATATAAAATATGTTATATAATTATGATACTAAATATAGATACCACATTTTAAGAAAGAGTTTATTTACTAGAGTTGTTACAATCTGTTTTTCAGAGAACATTACTAATTAACAAATTAATTTCTTCGTATACAATTTTCTAGAGTATTTATTTTTCTACACTTACTACCATTAGGTAAACCAAAATATTAAGATTCCATAAGATAACCAATCCTGCTATTATAAAATTAATAAATAAAATGACAGATATATTTTGCTTTTACTTCTTTCAGAATACATCTTTTGTATTGACTTTTATTACAAAGTAATAAAAAATTAATTAACACAACACACAACACAAAATCTGCTAAATTTAAAAAAGGTTATTATTTTATAAACTATTATTTAGTCATATTTATAGTTAATTATATTAATTATTAGTGCATAGGCAAAAGGTAAGGAAATACCATACATTATATTAAAGGGAATTATAAGGTTTAAGATAATAATACAATCAGATAAGTTGCTCTTGTCATTAACAGAAAAATAATGTGAAATTTTTAGCCAAACATACATATTAACTGAAACTGTACAAATACTGTAGGATAAATGACATATAAATAGAATTATTAAAATTAAAACAAAACACCTTATATTTGGAATATTTTGAAACCTAACCTAACAATTAAATTTTTAGTTGATTAAGTTTATAATAATATGTATTCAATCTTTTTTTAGAAATACTGCTGATGGCTTGAAACTTTGAACAATATATGAGAGAAGAGTATAAATTAAATGCAAATAAGTCGGGCTTTCATTTATATGAATTATTGTTGAAGTTCTTGGATTTGTGTATGAAAACAACCAACATACAACGAGTTCTTACTTTTGTTTTAAAACAACCTGGAGCAAGTTTTGAAATATGTTTTTAAAGTCATACACTTTACTGTTTCCGTCATGATATTTAACAAATATAACCATCATTCAAGGTTTAAATGCAAAATTACTGAGGTATAAGATTAAACATTACTTATAAATGTATTTTTATTATTAAAAACAAAAGTGAAAACAGACATATAATTAGATCGTTGGTATGAATAACTATATCAGGTCTATACTTCTAATAGATACTCTCTTATTAATATTAATATTCACTTCGTATTTCAGAATATCCTATCAAAAGTTATTGAAAAATTTAATAAAACAAACTACGTGTATTTAAAATATTATCTCAGCATTCAATAATTAATATTTTTGTTAACTTTTGTAGACTATTCCTCGTGGATACCTTTTATTATTTGTATGACATCTTTGATTGTCTTATTATTGTAAATAAAAATAAGGCTTATAAGTGTAAATATAGGGTATTGTAAATACTTTTTAAGTTGTTTTCATGATTTATACTAAGAGCAATTGCAGAACTTAGTTAGGGTTTTAAAAGAATGTTTTTTTATTTTATCATTGCTAAATAAAGTAGGGCCTAGCTTACCCACTTGTAAATGTTTGCCTAATCTTAAACTCGTGATCTAACGTGATAATCAGCATTTATCTTCCATTTTAGTTCTAAAGTTTTACATAAAAATTTGTTTTTTATTAAAAAAAAAAAAAGCAGATCTAATGTATTTTAAGTAATGGTTTTATTTAACAAATTTCTCAATGTTTAGCTTTGAATTTTATGAGAATATTTAGATAAATTGAAGTTATATACAACACAAATTCCTTTCATTATAGAATATTTGCGATATCATCTTGAACAACATTCTAGTTCTCAAATTGCCTCAGAGAGTTATATAAGTTGCCATTTACATATTTATATAGTTGAAATTAAATATTTAATCAGGATATTCAGATGATTTTGATTTATTTTTTAAAGATAGCCAAGCAATTAAATGCAAAATTGTTGATAATTGAACGTTAAGAATTATGACTAGTAATTATGAAGAATTATCTTTACTATAATACTTGATATGTCCCCTTTATAATCGTGTCTTTCCAGTTATTTAAGTTATGAGAAGATTGTATTTTTCTTTCATATAACACTGACAACATTTGATATATGACGAAGCATGTGAAGACACTTGACGTGTGAAGGAGATTTATGACGTCACCATCATGAGGTCACGTAAGTAATTCATCATCTATAGAGCATCAGAGGTGAAGTGTTCACACCAGTTTTCTTACTCTCCAAATTATTCTTTAAATAATCTGTTACAACATATTCAAATATATTACTAATAAAAGCTCGTTTTTATATTATAGCTTTAATATAATTCAAATCATATTTTTATTGTTGGCTAATAGTATAAATATATATGTGTGTAGTTTTAAAAATAAGCAATAAAGTCCCCTGCTTTAGTTTACGAGGTCAGTACATCAAACATGTTAAGAGCCATGCATAAGTTTTTTAAAGAATAAAAAGACATTTATTGGCTGTAATCAAATATCTACTAGCAATACAAAATAATCTTGGAAGTTATTTAGGGAGTGTTAAGATGTAATAAATATCATTTTAAGGATGTGTATTTAATTTCCTTTACTGAAAGTGGTTTACGAAAATAAATCACACTATAAATTTTAATGTTGTTAATATTATTAATGGAATAAATTTATAATTATATAAACTTACTGTAATAATTTATACTTATACTTTATATCAAAATGTGAAAGTTGTGCCTTAGTAAATTACGAATTTTCGTATCTTTGATCGTCTCCTCTCTCCTTGTTATATGGTGTGATTGTGTCTTCGTTTTGTTTTCGTTGTTGTTGAATATTGAGAGTATTATGTTTCTTTGGCGATCCTTATGTTTCATTCTGCACATGTCAAACTTCACTTTTGATTCTTCTTGTCTACACTGTCCCCCGATATGCTCGGCTAAGATCACTCCAGACTTATCAGCTAGACCTGGGGATGCGGACCATTAATTAAAATACTAAACATGATTGAGAAAAAATACATATATGGATTTTATTAACGTCCATATATGTATTTATAACATAATTATAAGTAAAAGCGAAAACATTTTACATTGAGTGAAATTATTACTAAAGAAGCGTTTTGACTGTATGTTAGCTATTCCTTTGCAAAAAAATATTTAAAAAATATATGTTAAACAGTTTTAATTTTGTATTACTTATCTTTATTTTTGTATGTGTATAAATACATAAATAGTAAAATCAGAATTTGTATAGTGAGTAGTTAATATTGATGTAATTCAAAGTAAAATTACTCTATTTCCATATTTAAAAGGTCCACGTTTTCTTAAAACTTTATTAACCTATTCCATAGTAAAAAGATTCATTTTTAAAATAATTTATATATTTAGACAAGTATGCAACGTTGTTAAAAAAAGTTAGTATTTCAACAAAATGTATAATTATGTTAAAAAATCAATTAGAAAGACACGTTCAAGACATAAAGTGTAAGTAAAATATGAATTTTTATGTAAGATATATTCATTTAGTAAAATGTAAGAGATCAAGACTACGTGACTAAACTTAAGTCTTTGTAATGAGGCAGAGGAAATTCAATTTACAACGTGATGAGGCGAACAAAGAAAGAAGAATAACAGAAAAGATATTCTTGAGTTAAAGTTATATGATAATGAAAAGCTAAAAGAATTGTTTATTAGATTATATAACACATTTAACTATGGTGACAATGTGAGTTTTGCCGAAAGTACATTTTTGTTTTGCAAGACAAAAAGGCAGACAGTAAACATTTATACACTGGTAACTTTATTTTAATTAAGCCACCTAGTGATAGATTACTGTTTAATGAAAATTATAGTTAAAGTAATTACTAATAGCCTATTTCCTTTACCTTCATTTAGTTTATTTTACTGTCTATTTTTTTAAAATATTTATTTATATTACTTAAGTATATTTGTAATTATTGGAAGTTTTAACCAATAATGTTTTGTTAATGTTTAATTGGAATATGGTAATATGTTTTTATATTATTAATACAAATTTACAAAATATTAAAAAAGAGTAACAAAGCTTTTATTTTGAAGAGTATTTTTATTTTTAGAAGATAGATAGGATTGATTGACTAAAATTATATTAGAATTTTAGACAACTTTGAAATCGTAATGTTTAATAGTTATGCTTTATAGTATTGATAATAAACAATTAAAGTTACTACTTTTTGGACACATTGATTTATAGTCACTGCATAAATCAATATATGCATCCTGTTTGGGAGAGTGGGTTAAGAGGAGGGAAGTGAGAGAGACAGAAGAGCGTGCGAGAGAGAGGAAATAGGGCTATGCACAGCGCAGCGTGGGGCCTCAAAACAGTTTTGGGGCCTCGCCACAACTCTCCCATATGGATGGAGTATCTCTTTATATAGTAAAATCAATGATTATAGTGTACTTAGTGGGTTAAATATTTAAAACGTACGTCTTTAAGTAAAGCGGAAAAAGGAAAAATACCTTCGCGGCAAATCACCCGTGGTGGTCTTATGCACAACAATAATAGGAGCTATGACTAACCACAAAAACGAATTTGCCTATTCCTTCCTGTGGGAGGATTAGCAATCTATACCGGAGGCCAGGCACCAAATTTTATCGCAAATTAAACATTTTAAAAAAATATTTTTTTACGTATAAACAATGTCAGATATTTACGTACCCGCCCTCCCATACTCGTACAGTGGTAACAATCGATCAGACCAGACCAGCATGTTGCCAAAATGTACTCATACACGTACCGCAACAGTGGCATTGACCCACCCGCCCACCATACACGTACAGTGGTACAGACCCACCCGCCCACCCATTCACTTACAGTGGTATTGACCCACCCACCCATTTATACACGTAAAGTGGTAATTACCAACCCACCCACCCATACACGCACAGTGGTATTGACCCACCCTCCCACCCATACACGTACAGTGGTATTGACCCACCCACCCTCCCATACACGTACGATGGTATTGACCCACTCACACTCCCATACACGTACGGTGGTAATGACCCACCCGCCCACCCATACACGTACTGTGGTAATGACCCACCCGCCCACCCATACATGTACTGTGGTAATGACCCACCCGCCCACCCATACACGTACTGTGGTAATTCAATCATTCAATATCACAGTGATATTGATCCACCCGCCCGCCCATACACGTACAGTGATATTGACCCACCCGCCCACCCATACACGTACAGTGATATTGACCCACCCGCCCGCCCATACAGGTACAGAGATACTGACCCACCCGTCACCCATACACGTACAGGAGTATTGACCCACCCACCCACCCATACACGTACAGTTCTATTAACCCACCCGCCTACCCATACACGTACAGTAGTATTGACCCACCCACCTACCCATACACGTACAGTGGTATTGACCCACTCGCCCACCCATACACGTACAGTAGTATTGACCCACCCGCCCACCCATACACGTTCAGTAGTATTGACCCACCCCCTATCCATACATGTACAGTGGTATTGACCCGCCCACCCACCCATACATGTACAGTGGTATTGACCCACCCACCCATACACGTACAATAGTATTGACCCACCCACCCACCCATACACGTACAATAGTATTGACCCACCCGCCCACCCATACACGTACAATAGTGTTGTTATTATTAAGATGAAACAAGATTACTGTACGTGTATAAGTTGGTGAGGGGGCCAATACACTGTACGAGTATGGGAGGGCAGGTGGGGCAATACTACTGTCCTTGTTTTTCCATCACCACACAAGGTTCATGGTTGGATGGGTTGTTCATCTCCACAGTATGTGTAATTTTATCACCAAATTACACATACAATCAATTGTGAGTGGATGGGTGTCACAAAATACTAATGAACGTGTATTAATGGGCGAGTGGATCTACTGATAATAGTAGATTCTACTGAGTGTATATGGGTGGGGATTGCTCAATACTACTGCGTGTGTGTGTGTATAGGTGGGTGAGTGTGTCATTAAATTTTTGTGTGTATGAATGGTTATATTAGAAAATACTACTGTTTGAATGGGTAGGTGAGTGGTCAGTACCATTGTACTCGTATGTACCCTGTTTGTATATATAAAAAGAACGTGCTTGCATATTGCCACTTATCGTAAATTTAACTGTGTGTTTGTGTTGATAATACTGAAGATGTATATGAGTTAGAGTTTTATTGATTATTTATAGTAATATAAGTAGAATTTATTGTAACTTAATCCCGAACCCAAGCAAAATACACAGTCATATCTATACACAACTCAAAACCCTCGAATTCATAATCGTAGGAGAATAAAGAAAATAATTTACAGATGATGGTGTTATGGCTGCTATAATTTTTGTTTTTAAGTAAATATAATTTAATTTGACCATTACAATCCACGTGAAGTTAGTTCTTTCACAATAATCAAGGGATACGTTTATTGATGTGTAGTGTAATGAAAAAGAACGATAAACGACACTATTTCAGAGGTGGATATTTGAATATTAAGACCAGTTAATCTCAAATTAGTTTTAGTAAATTTCCGTTTATCTCTCCAAACCAATTAATTTATATCGTGATTAAAATATATGTTACGTTATTTGAATATTAAATGAAATATTTAACATTCAGTATAATAATTTTTAGTATTTTTTTACCAACAAAATTTAACTTACATATTAACATTTGTGACCTGTTGTTTTATTATTTATTTTTTCCAATAATTTTATAATATATGAACTAAAAATTTAGTTAGTTAATCCAATGAACTTAATCTTGTGGTTTCATTTATTTATCATATTCTTATTGTAGTTAACAAATTTATAGTAAAATTATTTTGTACTGACAAAAATACAACCTAAGGGTTACGTAAAAATTGCCTTTTATTGATTAAATACATCTGTTAGAATGACTTTTAGGCCTCGTTATTTTAAATAATAAAAAACATGTTGTTTTTATTTCATTATAAATAGTTGTATAAATTTTTGTTTTCATATCAAAATAAAATGGTTATGGACTGTTCAAATAAGACAACGCATCTTTCTTATTTTGCTCTTATCAAAAATAATATAAAACATCATTCTTATTATCTTAAAAACTCTTATGTTTGATACATCCTCAACACACTTACATAATTGTTAAATAATTGTTCGTCATATATTTATATTTGTGCCCTAAAAATTATATACTGCTTTATGTTATTTGTTTCATTTAGAGGTGCCTAATTAACCAATTATAAAAACCCATTAGGATTAAATTATGAATAATTAAACAAATTCTCAGATACTCCAATAAAATGGTTTATTTTTGCGAGGCCATTCGCCTACAGTATAGGCATCTTCAAATATGAACGAAATTCTAATAAAAAAAAGGTTTTTATTGATGTTTGAAGATGCTTACATTTTAAGCAAAAGTAAAATCACAAATAAATCATTTTATTAGTGTGTCTGAGAAATGATGTATTTAATTATAATTTAAATAATATATAAAAAAAGAACTCAAAGAATGAATCAATTAGGGTTTGATTAAAATAATCCAATAGAGTAAATGGTCATGCTAATAGTACTGTCAACTAACTTTGGTCATGTTATACAGTATATATTTACTTAATAAGTATCACATAGGCACTGAAACATAAGAATATAATATGTGCTGATAAGGAGGAAGACTGATGTACACGATAACAGAACTTTGTTAGTTTTGGTACAGGTAATTGACAAGAGATAATGGTGAGATCAACATTGAGTTGTTAATGATCATATCTGAACCTGTATTACATCAGTGATGTCACATACAGATGTTAGTTCTGATAAGGAGGAAGACTAATTGACACGATAACAGAACTTTGTTAGTTCCGGTACGTGTATATTATGTGTATGAATGTAATTGACAAGAGATAATGGTGAGGTCAACATTGAGTTGTTATTGATCATAACTGAACATGTATTACATCAGTGATGTCACATACAGATATTAGTTCTGATAAGGAGGAAGACTAATGGACACGATAACAGAACTTTGTTAGTTCCGGTACGTGTATATTATGTGTATAAATGTAATTGACAAGAGATAATGGTGAGGTCAACATTGAGGTGTTATTGATCATAACTGAACATGTATTACATCAGTGCTGTCACATACAAATATCTGTTCTGATAAGGAGGAAGACTAATGGACACGATAACAGAACGTTGTTAGTTTCGGTACAGGTAATTGACAAGAGATAATGGTGAGGTCAACATTGAGGTGTTATTGATCATAACTGAACATGTATTACATCAGTGCTGTCACATACAAATATCTGTTCTGATAAGGAGGAAGACTAATGGACACGATAACAGAACGTTGTTAGTTTTGGCACAGGTAATTGACAAGAGATAATGTGAGGGAGACAAAGGTAGTTGGACATTTGCCATCATTACGTGAAAAATAACAATCACGACCTTTCGATTTGGTAAAACCCAAACCTTTTTCAAGTGCTAAAAACTAAATTACATCTACACAAACATGTTATAAAACTACGTTCTTAAACTAATAAACTTATCTACTTTAATAATTATCTACATTTTAACCTAGATCCTAGAATGGAGTACAACAAAATGAACTTCTACTAAATATAAAAAATATTAACAGGGTTAAATTAATATAGCCAATTAGGCACTGTCAAGGTCACGATATCAACGAAAAATGTAAAACACAATAAAATTAATATTCAAATCAGACTGAAATAAGATTACATTAACTAATCATAAATATACGGTACCTGAAAAACACAATTAATTTTAAATAACCTTCAACACGCACAAAAAATTATATATATATATATATATATACATATATATGACTCGGAAGGACTGAGACTACTATTAAAATTACATTTTAACCTGAAAAGAACAACAATTATTAGGAATAAAACAATACCCTAATCAAATATTACAAAAATGATGAAGTCTAACGACCCGCTGTGACGATGGTGTCTAGACGTCCCAGGTACGAAGTGAGGATGATACAATCCAAATGCAGTGTCTACGAAGTTCCCTCCAAGGTGATAAAACATGGGGACTAGACAAACATACACACTACACTTCACAACAACCATACACAGACTGACGAGGTCAGGGACGTACGCTCCGAGATCGCCAAAAATGCGGTGACTCAGGTACGGGGACGGAGACTCATGGGGTGTTTAATTGTTATAGGTGCAGGTGGTGTAGGATTCTGGTTAGATGATGTCATGAGTGTATTGAACTTTTTATCAAGTGTGTTTTTAAGTAAAGGAACCCACATGGGTCTAACTTCTATGCTACTTTGACTGATTACTTGTTCATTATTTAGTTTCATAAAGGCACCTTCGATGAATTTATGTTTAAAAAAATTTGGTTCCCTGTGAAGTATTTTAGTGTTATCCCAGTTAAATCTGTGCTCATTGTTCCAGGCATGTTCAGCTAATTTAGAATGTGTAGTGTTTCCTTTTTTAATGTTATTTTTGTGTTCTTTTAGCCTAACTTCCAGTGGTCTCTTTGTTTCCCCTATGTATTTTTCATTGCATTCACAAGTAATGCAATAAACTACATTTTTGGAGGATTGCTCCTCATTCTGCGTGTTGAATGTTATTTTAAATTAATTGTGTTTTTTAGGTACCGTATATTTATGATTAGTTAATGTAATCTTATTTCAGTCTGATTTGAATATTAATTTTATTGTGTTTTACATTTTTCGTTGATATCGTGACCTTGACAGCGCCTAATTGGCTATATTAATTTAACCCTGTTAATATTTTTTATATTTAGTAGAAGTTCATTTTGTTGTACTCCATTCTAGGATCTAGGTTAAAATGTAGATAATTATTAAAGTAGATAAGTTTATTAGTTTAAGAACGTAGTTTTATAACATGTTTGTGTAGATGTAATTTAGTTTTTAGCACTTGAAAAAGGTTTGGGTTTTACCAAATCGAAACGTCGTGATTGTCATTTTTCACGTAATGATGGCAAATGTCCAACTACCTTTGTCTCCCTCATCTGATACTCCATCATTAACAAATTTCAAAAACAAAGAGATAATGGTGAGGTCAACATTGAGTTGTTATTGATCATAACTAAACCTGTATTACATCAGTGCTGTCACATACAGATATCTGTTCTGATAAGGAGGAAGACTAATGGACACAATAACAGAACATTGTTAGTTTCGGTACAGGTAATTGACAAGAGATAATGGTGATGTCAACAGTGAGGTGTTATTGATCATAACTGAACATGTATTACATCAGTGCTGTCACATACAAATATCTGTTCTGATAAGGAGGAAGACTAATGGACACAATAACAGAACGTTGTTAGTACAGGTAATTGACACGAGATAATGGTGATGTCAACATTGAGTTATTATTGATCATAACTGAACATGTATTACGTCAGTGCTGTCACATACAGATATCTGTTCTGATAAGGAGGAAGACTAATGGACACGATAACAGAACATTGTTAGTTTCGGTACAGGTAATTGACAAGAGATAATGGTGATGTCAACAGTGAGGTGTTATTGATCATAACTGAACATGTATTACATCAGTGCTGTCACATACAAATATCTGTTCTGATAAGGAGGAAGATTAATGGACACGATAACGGAACGTTGTTAGTTTTGGTACAGGTAATTGACACGAGATAATGGTAAGGTCAACATTGATGTGTTATTGATCATAACTGAACATGTATTACATCAGTGCTGTCACATACAAATATCTGTTCTGATAAGGAAGAAGACTAATTGACACGTTAACTGAACGTCGTTAGTTTTGTACAGGTAATTGACAAAAGATAATGGTGAGGTTAACATAGAGTTGTTATTGATCATAACTGAACATGTATTACATCAGTGATGTCACATACGGATGTTAGTTCTGATAAGGAGGGAGACTAATGGATAGACTAGCAGATGATAGGATAAATAGACAAGAGACAATGATGTGGAAAACATTGATTTTCCTACATGAATGAACTGGACTTGTATTACATCAGTGATGTCACGTACAGATGTTAGTTCTGATAAGGAGGAAGACTAATGGACACGATAACAAAACGTCTTTAGTTTTGGTACAGGTAATTGACAGGAGATAATGGTGTGGTCAACATTGAATTGTTATTGATCATATCTAAACCTGTATTACATCAGTGATGTCACATACAGATGTTAGTTCTGATAAGGAGGAAGACTAATGGACACGATAACAGAACGTCGTTAGTTTTGGTACAGGTAATTGACAAGAGATAATGGTGAGGTCAACATTGAGTTGTTATTTATAATAACTGAACATGTATTACATCAGTGATGTCACATACAGATTTTAGCTATGATAAGGAGGAAGACTAATGGACACGTTAACAGAACGTCATTAGTTTTGGTACAGGTAATTGACAAGAGATAATGGTGAAGTCAACAGTGGGGTGTTATTGATCATAACTGAACATGTATTACATCAGTGATGTCACATACAGATATCAGTTCTGATAAGGAGGAAGACCAATGGATATACTAGCAGATGATAGGATAAATAGACAAGGGGACAATGATGTGGAAACATTGATTTTCCTACATGAATGAACTGTATATATATATATTACACCAGCTTTGGTACAAACAAATATTGTGTTTCTGTAAGAAGTAAGACTAGGATCCGTCATAGAACATGATTATCAATTGCAGATTCAAACAATATAATTAAAATTGAAATGACGGCTGTGGATTTTTTTTATTTTATCGTTATTTAATAATACAAATACAATATTTTTTCTCAGTACATACTACTATTTAGTAGATTTTTTCTTATAATTTTGTTAACTATTTTGATAATGTGATAAATAATGATTTTAACATATATTTTTAGACCTAAGTTTTCAAACTAATTCTAATTAATCTAAAATATATTGTTTCCAAAACAACCTTGAAAAAATAATATAAAATAAAGTGAATTACTGTAGTTAGAAAGTATTGAGAATAGTTTTCGACTTACAGTAATTAATTTAATTGTTATATACTTGTTCATAATATACCTCATAATATAAAGTCAGAATCGGAGTTTATGTTCTCTTCTCTACATCTTTAAAAATGATATATTTGATATTGTAAGTTTTCATTCCCCTGTCAAGTTTAGTTTGCAGTTTACGTTACATGTTATGAATATTAGAAAAAAATTAACATAATAAAGTACGAGATTATCTTAATTTTAAGTACACGTAGGAGAAATATTTAATATATATTCAAGTTTCATTACAGTCCATAATGAGCTTTGTCTAAAACTTGAAAAAAATTAATACCTATAAAAATTAAATATATTTTTTTCATTGTTGTTTATACGGTAGAAATCAGTTTTATATATTACCTCATAGTTATGAATTGGTTATAAATACCTATTTATTTATGAAAATTTTCAAATAAATTTAAATTAAATGAACTAAAACCAGACAAATTTAATTTTTTTCCGTACATTACTCAACATAATATTGGAGTATTTATTTATAAAATAAGCATTATGTAAAGAGATAAATTTAGCTATCGCAAAGGAAATCATAATGTCTTTCGTTTTTTTGGAAATAGTTTTTTGTAATTTAGAATGAAACATTACAAAAAACGTACTTATACCACTACTATTACTTTTACTATTTACTAATAGTAACAGTCGTTGTTTTCAAAATAAATATTTCGGATAACATTATAATTACTCTTAAAATATAATCTTGTGTTTAAAAAATTGGTTGTATTATTATTACAGATATAGAACAAGAACGCATATAAATACATCATCAATACAAAAATAAGAACAGTGAAATAGCAGAGGAATTTTGAGGTCCAATACTGCTGGACGTATTGGATTTTATCCAGCAATGTCTACATTGTTCGACATTTCCCAGCGTCCAATTCCGCAGGGTAAAGTAATCAAACCATCCTTACAGACATGTCACGTCCTGGAGTACTTCCTTGCCAGCACAATACTTTTGTGTAAGCAACTCTTCCATCCCAGTGTCTACATTGTTCGACATGTCCGAGTGTAAAATTCCCCAGGGCAAAGTAATCAAACCTTCCTTACAGACATGTCACGTACCGGCGTACTTCCTTGCCAGCACAATACGTTTGTGTACGCAACTCTTCCATCCCAGTGTCTACATTGTTCGACATGTCCGAGTGTAAAATTCCCCAGGGCAAAGTAATCAAACCTTCCTTACAGACATGTCATGTACCGGCGTCCTTCCTTGCCAGCACAATACTTTTGTGTAAGCAACTCTTCCATCCCAGTGTGTACATTGTTCGACATGTCCGAGTGTAAAATTCCCCAGGGCAAAGTAATTAAATCTTCCTTACAACTGCCCGTACCCGGCGTCCTTTTGCCACAAATATTTTGTGTAAGCAATTTTCCCACCATGTTACATTTTCCACATGCCCCGTGCCCAATTTCCCGCGGGAAAGAATCAAACCCCTTCAGAATGTCCGCCCGGGAGTATTCCCTTCCCGCCAAACTTTTGTGTAAGAATCTTCCATCCCATGTTACTTTGTTCGACTTTCCCATGTAAATTCCCCAGGGAAATAATCAAACCCTTCCTTACGAATGTCAGTCCCGCGATTCCTTCCCACAAAAAACTTTTTGTACGCATTTTCCCATCCCATGTCTACATTGTCGACAGTCCGAGTGTAAAACCCCCCGGGGCAAAGAATCAAACCTTTCCTTCCGAATGTCCCTCCGCGCCCCCTTCCCAGCACAATACTTTTGTGTAAGAAAATTTTCCCCATCTCAGGTCTACTTGTTCGACACCCGAGTGTAAAAATTCCCCCGGGCAAAGTAAAAAAACCCTTTTACAGACTTGTCCGTACCGGGTACTTCCTTGCCACACAAACTTTGTGTAACAACTCTTCCATTCAGGTTTACATTTTGACATGTCCGGGAAAATTTTCCCCGGGCAAAGTATCAAACCTTTCCCTTTTAGAGTGTCAGCCCCCGGGTACACCTTCCCGCAAAATACTTTTGTGTTTTCAACCCTTTCCTTAGTGTCTCTTTGTTGCATCCCCATGTCCAATTCCGCAGGGAAAAAGTAATCAAACACCTTACGACAGCCCGTACCGGCGTACTTCCTTGCCACACAATGTTTTGTGTAACAACTTTTCCCCTCCATGTTACATTTTCGACGGCCCTATGTCCAATTGGGGGGAAAGTAATAAAATTTAAAATTATCCGGCGTATTTCCCTTGCCCAAATTTTTTGTTTAAGAAATCTTCCATCCAGTGTTACATTTTCGATATGCCCTCAGTTCCAATCCCCGGAAAAGTAATAAACCTTTCCTTACAAACATACAGCCCGGCGTATTTCCCCTTGCCAGCACAATATTTTTGTTAACAATCTTCAATTCTTTACATTTTTTCGATTGTTCCGGCCCAAATTTCCCCCAGGGTAAAGTAATAAAACCTTCCTTAAATTCATACTTTGTACTTCCTTGTCAACAATACTTTATTGTAAGAAACTCTTCCTTAAAGTGTAAATTTGTTCGACATTTTCAGGTCCAACCCCCCTTACAAAACAAACCTTCCCGAAAAGAGTGTCCGTACCGGGTACTTCCCGCCAGCACAATCTTTAGTGTAAATCTTTTCCATCTAAGTTCTAATTTTCGACGCCAATGTCCAATTCAAGGCTAAATTAATCAAAATATTACGAGTTACGTCCGGGTACTTCCTCGCCAAAAAATTTAGGAAGCAATCTTCCATCATTTTTAACATTTTTGGGGCAACCAGGGTCCAACCCCCAGGGTAAATTTAATCAACTCTTCCATACAGACGTGTCACGTCCTGGCGCACTTCCCTTCCAGTACATTATTTTGGGACTAGCAACTCTTCCATTTCACCTTCATTGTTAAATTGTCTCATGTCCAATTTCCCCCAAGGAAAAGAAAATCAAAATTTACAGATTTGTCAAGTTGGGTACTTCCTGGTCAGACAATACTTTAGATAACCCAATTTTCCATTCGTGTCACTTTTTCGACTTTAAGTGCCCAATTCTAGGGTAAAAAAATAAACTTTCCATACAGACGTGCCCACGTCGGGCGCATTTCCCCTTCCCAGTTTTTTTTTTGGATACCTCTTCCTTTTCCTCTCTACTTTTTAAAAACTGTCTCAGTTCCAACCCCCAAGGGAAAAGTAATAAAACCCCCTTCCCGATGTTTTCCTCCTGGGTACTTCTTCTGCACAATCTTTATTTTAAGATTTCCATTCAGTTTAATTTTTCACCAGTCCAAGTGCCCCACCCCCTAAGAAAAAAAAACAATTCTTCCGGACAGAAGTGTCAGGGGTCTTGGTATTCCCCTTAGCAAAATCTTTATTTTAAAACCAAAACTTCAATCTCTTGTCTACATTTTTTTTAAAAAAATCCCAAGTGTTCTTTCCCCGGGGAAAGTAATAAATTCTTCCCGGAAGATGTGCCCGCCCCTGGGTACATTCTTAATTACAAAATTTAAGTTTTAAGAAAAATTCCATTAAGAACAAATTTTAAAATAGTAAAAAAAATATTTTTAAAACCCTTATGTTCAATAATTGAAAGTATTTAAATAAAATGTTTACTTTTACCCTTGAACAACGTCAAAAATTTTAAATAATTTGGAAAATTTGTATTTGAATTACAAAAATGATTGGAGAATTATAATGCTCAAGGTTTTAATAGTTTAATATTTTTTTAACCCCCGAACAGTTCAACAAATTTAAACAAAATAAAATGAAGTAAATTACTTTCATGTACTAATTTCCCCTTTTACCAGTTGTTAAGAAAATGTTTTTTTACAAAAGGGTTTGATTCTACACAACCACTTTAAAGCAATTAAAGTATCACAAGGAAATGTTTGTTTAGATTTTACCTCCAGGTCACGAAGAACTGGAGCACGCTAACACCTTTGTTGTTATTTTAATTACTTGCTTAGAATTGATTTATTAAAGACAATAGTAATATATTCGGTTTAGGTACTGCTTTAAAAGGAAAGTGTTTCTTTCCCACCCCCATTCATTTTGAACAGTCCCGTGGGAAATATTATGGTTTTAGACTCAGAAGTGAATTAGTTTTTGAATTTAACTCATTTTTTCCCTTTTGGGTTTTCAAGATGGCGGGGTCACGGGCCGGCCCCAAGATGGGGCGCATTTGGTACCCCCCCCTCCCCCCCCAAAAATTTTTCCCCAAAATTTCCCAAAATTCCCTAAATTTTACCCTAAAATTTCCCCAAAAAAAACCCTAAATTTCCCTCAAATTCCATAAAAACCCCCCCAAATTTTAAATCAAATTCCCCATTTCCCTCACATTTTCCCCCAAATTTCCCCAAAAATTTCCCCCCATTTTTCCCCCAAAATTTCCCCCAATTACCCTAAAATTTCCCTAAAATTTTTCCCTAAAATTTCCCAAATTATCCCACACATTTCCCCAAAATTCCCAAATTTCCCCTCCAAAGTCCCTTGTTATACTATATAAAGTTTCATTGTTAACCTAACGTTTTTCCATGTTATACTTTATAAAAATCACTGTTAACCTTGTTATACTATATAAAATTAACCTTTTTTTGTCCAATATGGCGTCTTTTTCCATGATATACTATATAAAATTCACTTTTTGTCCAATATGGCGTCTTTCCCGCCACAACAACTCACAACCCCGTGGGAAAAATTCCCTCCCCAAATTCCGTCATCCAATATGGCGGAGCTATACACTATATAAAATGTAAAAATATGACAACCGGATCCAATATGACGTCTTTCCCTCCTAAAATTCCTTATCCAATATGTGCGGACTTTATACTATAATAAATGTAAAAAGATGACAACCGGATCCAAGATGGCGGGTCTTTCCCTTCGGTACTTCCGGGCGACCGTCGGCTACCTTCGTACACGTCGTCTGCTGGTCTGTGCGCACTACCCAAATGCCACGCTCTGATTACTTATTTTATTTTTATCAACTTTTTAATAAATACAGTCATGTTAATATACGCTCTTACCTTCGGACACTCATCCATGGCTTTCTACACTGTTACCAATCATTATCTATCGAATCACAGATCATCCTCAAGGCCCCTACTTAACACTCTAGACAACCGCAATACACATCGTTTTTAATTAATTATTTATTCTAAAAATGAAGGGATAATCTTTTTATTTAATCTGTTTATAATTTGTAATACACTGTTTATTCTATCCATTTTAATTATATTTTTTCTCAAATTTTAACAATACACAGATAAACATACGCTCTTAGCTTTGGGTACTCATCCACGGCTTCCTACGCTGTTACCTATATCGAAACACAGGTTCATCCTCAAAGCCCTCACTTAACACTCTAGGCAACCCGCAATACACGTATTTAATTAAGTATTTATTCAAAAATGAAGGACAATTCTTTATATTTAATCTGGTTTATAATTTGTAATACACTGTTACCCTATCCATTTTAATAATTTCTTATTTTATTAAATATTGTTAACTGCGTTTTCCCTTTCAACTCCCATCTATTTCCCCGGTTAACTTCGTATTAACCCACACCCTCAAACCCTAAACCTAGTTTAACGCTCTTACCCTCCCTAACCGAATATTAACCAAAATTACTTTGTCGGTGCCAGACAAAAACATTCATTCTGACAAACAGGAACTGACCTCAATATTTTTTGTATTTTAATTTTGCACCCGGATGCATATCAACCAATTTTAAACCCTAGAGGCAAGTTTGATATAAATCTTTTCCCTAAGAATCGTAAAAACCGCAAAATCGGGTTCTATTATTAACAAAACGAAAGAATTTTTGGATTAAGTCCCGTTTTTTAAAAAAAGACAAAAAAAAATTTATTTAAAAATACCCGTTTTTTTTCAGTAAAAAAAAATCGATATTTTTGTTATTCCCAAATCATCGTAATAAATAAAACCCTTTTACAATTTTTGTGCTTTATATTAAATTTTTACGAGTAATTTAATTTTAACAAAGTTTTATCAATTGTTTTGTTGTAAATTCCATAATTTATAAAAATGCTAACACATTACATGTGTAATAATGAGAGTCGTACATCAAATTAATACCGTATTTTCTAAAGTTATTATAGTTTAGGTAGGATTTTAAACAATATGTAAAGCATTTATAACCGAATTATTGTATGTTTAACCAACCTAGAACTTACAAATCACAATTATTATATCCACAAACACATGATAAATGAAGTTGTAATAACCTCAAACACAAGATAATTCCTCACACTTTATATACACCATAGCAATACACTATTTACCTGTATTTGAGACGTTAATCGTAGAGGTATGGGTCTTGATAGAGTGTAGATGAATGAGTGTAGTCTTTGTTACTAACTAAGGCTGCTTGACCCTTTGAAATACATCTATTAAAACAAAATATTAAGGAAAACTATGACATGGAACCCAAACCACATAGTATTGATTTATATTTTCAAACAAACTGTCATTTAAAAAAACATTCTAACAGAAGAGTAAATTCCACCAAAAGAAAAGAAAAAACAAAAATTCCCAAATTTTTCAAAAAAAGAGTCATTTACAAAAAAGTGTTTAAAACATGTTCAAACGGGAAGAACTACCAAAAAGAACTCCCAAACCCCTTAAAGTGAGTTAAAATCACAAAAATAGGGAAATTTGGTCAAAATATGTTAAATTCCTAAAACAATAAAAGAAATGTCATAACAATTTATTTCCCCCAAACCCTTAAAAAACCCCATTAAATACTCTTAAAAACCCTTTATAAACTTAATTGAGCTCAAAACAACGTAAAAAATGTGAACATTGTAAATTAATTTTTTAACCCTACATAGCTATTAGTTGACTAAATTTTTTGACAAAGTGTTCCCCCCAAATATGAAAAAAATTCTCTATAAGTTCACATTTTAAGCTTGATTTTAAAAAAAACCGGGTTCTTTGATTTTTGCCACAAACAAAAAACAAAAGTTAGTTGAAACCCCCTTGTTGTAAAAACCCGGGGTGGTAATAACAGTAAGAAAGTTTGGTTTCTTTTGACTATAATATACTCGATCTGAAAATGTATATACACCACTCCAAAGACCCAAACTCATGGAGAACCTAGAACACACAACACCCTTGACAGATCACCTACATAAAATAATAAATGTACGTATATACATACATAACATACATATCCATTAAATAAACCATTTGATTGTCCACTTACCCACATACTAATCAAACTAGACTCATGTAAATTCGCCTTATAAAAGTAACAATAAAGTAGTTTTCATTTAATTCCATCCATAAGCACATGTACAAACTACCTACCAAACACTAATACCCTTCTATCCAGTAAAACCTATGATTGACACTCAACATTCATGGATGACCACCTACCATACATACGTACCACACACCATAAAACCATGACTTAACAGTCTCACCGCCTACTCAAAACACAACAACACCTCTGATAGATAATCCACCTAACCACTACATAAAACCTATGATTGACACTCAACATTCATGGGATGACCACCTACCATACATACGTACCACACACCATAAACCAGACTTTAAAGTCCCCCCCGCCACCAAAAACAAAACTTATAGAAAATCCCCCTAACCCCAAAAAAAAACCTATGATTTACCAAAACATTCAGGGTACCCCCTACCATAAATCCCCAACCCATAAAACCAAGACTTTAAAAGTCCCCCCCCTATCAAAAAACAAACCTCTGATAGATAACCCCCCTAACCATACTAAAACCCATGATTGACCCTCAAAAATTCATGGATGCCCCCCTACCATACATGTACCACCCTAAAAACCCTGACTTTAAAAGTCCACACGCCCCATCAAAAACAACACCTCTGATAGTAACCCCCTAACCATACTAAAACCCATGTTGACATCAACATTCAGGGTACCCCCTACCCTAATAGTACCACACCCCATAAAAAATGATTAAATGTTCACCCCGCCACTCCAAAAAAAACAAAACCCCTGAAGTAACCACCCAACCATAAAAAAACCTTTATTGACACCAAAATTCAGGATGACCACCCACCATACATACGAACCACACACCATAAAACCATGTACTTAACAGTCCCACACGCCTACTCAAAACACAACACCTCTGATAGATAATCCACCTAACCACTCAATAAAACCTAGGATTGACACTCAACATTCATGGATGACCACCTACCATACATACGTACCCACACACCATTAAAACCATGACTTAACAGCTCACCCACCTACTCAAAACACAACACCTATGTATAGATAATCCACCCTAACCACTACATAAAACCTATGATTGCACACTCAACATTCATGGATGACCACCTACCATACATACGTACCACACACCATAAAACCATGACTTAACAGTCCACCCGCCTACTCAAAACACAACACCTCTGATAGATAATCCACCTAACCACTACATAAAACCTATGATTGACACTCAACATTCATGGATGACCACCTACCATACATACGTACCACACACCATAAAATCATGACTTAACAGTCCACTCCCCTACCTCTGGCACACACAATTCCTTAGGACACACCCTCCTCCCACCACATCATCCTACAGACCAAATCTCTTGAGAACTACCCATCCACCATAAAAACACTATTGCTTCATATAATCATGTTTCAAAATAACATTATTAACACTGTAAGATAGGTTTAATATAGCTAAAGACCTAAAGTGTTTCCTAAATTCTGTTTTCTCTAGAAATAGAGAGTCGTTGGTCGAAAACATCCAACTAAACACATAGAAAATAAGAATCAGCTAGTAGTTTCATAGAAATTCTGCTATACCAACTAAAAAAAAATATGAGAAAAAATTAGGTTTAAAACAATGAACACAGGAAAAAATTAGGTTTATAAAACAATGAACACAGAAAAAATTAGGTTTAAAAACAATGAGAACAGAAAAAATTAGGTTGAAAAAATGAAACATTAGAAAAAGTTAGGTTAAAAAAATGAACACAGAAAAAGTTAGGTTAAAAAAATGAACACAGAAAAGTTAGGTTTAAAAAAATGAACATAGAAAAAGTTAGGTTAGGCAAACATCAGAAAAGTAAGTCTAGCAAACAACCGAAAGGTTGATTGCTATCCTTACTTTTCCGGAAAAGTTGTTAAAATTAACAAAAGTCCAAAATGTCCCATTTTAAAGAGTTTTGTTAATTTAAAACAGTACTTATACTGATGTTTGCTAACCTAACTTTTTTCTATGTTCATTTTTTTTTAAACCTAACTTTTTCTGTGTTCATTTTTTAACCTAACTTTTTCTGTGTTCATTTTTTTAACCTAACTTTTTCTATGTTCATTTTTTTTAACCTAATTTTTTCTGTTCTTATTGTTTTTTAAACCTAATTTTTTCTGTGTTTCATTGTTTTAAACCTAATTTTTTCTGTGTTCATTGTTTTTAAACCTAATTTTTTCTCATATTTTTTTTAGTTGTATAGCAGAATTTCTATGAAACTACTAGCTGATTCTTTTTTTCTATGTTTAGTTTGGATGTTTTCGACCAATGACTCTCATATTTCTAGAGAAAACAGAATTTAGGAAACACTTTAGGTCTTTAGCTATATTAAAACCTATCTTACAGTGTAATAATGTTATTTTGAAACATGATTATATGAAGCAATAGTGTTTTTATGGTGGATGGGTAGTTCTCAAGGAGATTTGTCTGTAGGATGAGTGGTGGGAGGAGGGTGTGTCCTAAGGAATTGTGTGTGCAGAGGTAGGCGGGTGGACTGTTAAGTCATGATTTTATGGTGTGTGGTACGTATGTATGGTAGGTGGTCATCCATGAATGTTAAGTGTCAATCATAGGTTTTATGTAGTGGTTAGGTGGATTATCTATCAGAGGTGTTGTGTTTTGAGTAGGCGTGTGGACTGTTAAGTCATGGTTTTATGGTGTGTGGTACGTATGTATGGTAGGTAGTCATCCATGAATGTTGAGTGTCAATCATAGGTTTTATGTAGTGGTTAGGTGGATTATCTATCAGAGGTGTTGTGTTTTGAGTAGGCTTGTGGACTGTTAAGTCATTATTTTATGGTGTGTGGTACGTATGTATGGTAGGGTAGTCATCCATGAATGTTGAGTGTCAATCATAGGTTTTTATGTAGTGGTTAGGTGGATTATCTATCAGAGGTGTTGTGTTTTGAGTAGGCGAGTGGACTGTTAAGTCATGGTTTATGGTGTGTGGTACGTATGTATGGTAGGTGGTCATCCATGAATGTTGAGTGTCAATCATAGGTTTTTATGTAGTGGGTTAGGGTGGATTATCTATCAGAGGTGTTGTGTTTTGAGTAGGCGTGTGGACTGTTAAGTCATGGTTTTATGGTGTGTTGGTACGCATGTATGGTAGGTGGTCATCCATGAATGTTAATTGTCAATCATAGGTTTTATGTAGTGGTTAGGGTGGATTATCTATCAGAGGTGTTGTGTTTTGAGTAGGCGGGTGGACTGTTAAGTCATGGTTTTATGGTGTGTGGTACGTATGTATGGTAGGTGGTCATCCATGAATGTTGAGTGTCAATCATAGGTTTTATGTAGTGGTTAGGTGGATTATCTATCAGAGGTGTTGTGTTTTGAGTAGGCGGGGTGGACTGTTAAGTCATGGTTTTATGGGTGTGTGGTACGTATGTATGGTAGGTGATCATCCATGAATGTTGAGTGTCAATCATAGGTTTTATGTAGTGGTTAGGTGGATTATCTATCAGAGGTGCTGTGTTTTGAGTAGGCGTGTGGACTGTTAAGTCATGGTTTTATGGTGTGTGGTACGTATGTATGGTAGGTGGTCATCCATGAATGTTGAGTGTCAATCATAGGTTTTATGTAGTGGTTAGGTGGATTATCTATCAGAGGTGTTGTGTTTTGAGTAGGCGGGTGGACTGTTAAGTCATGGTTTTATGGTGTGTGGTACGTATGTATGATAGGTGGTCATCCATGAATGTTGAGTGTCAATCATAGGTTTTATGTAGTGGTTAGGTGGATTATCTATCAGAGGTGTTGTGTTTGAGTAGGCGTGTGGACTGTTAAGTCATGGTTTTATGGTGTGTGGTACGTATGTATGGTAGGTGGTCATCCATGAATGTTGAGTGTCAATCATAGGTTTTATGTAGTGGTTAGGTGGATTATCTATCAGAGGTGTTGTGTTTTGAGTAGGCGGGTGGACTGTTAAGTCATGGTTTTATGGTAGGTGGTCATCCATGAATATTGAGTGTCAATCACAAGGTTTTATGTAGTGGTTAGGTGGATTATCTATCAGAGGTGTTGTGTTTTGAGTAGGCGGGTGGACTGTTAAGTCATGGTTTTATGGTGTGTGGTACGTATGTATGGTAGGTGGTCATCCATGAATGTTGAGTGTCAATCATAGGTTTTATGTAGTGGTTAGGTGGATTATCTATCAGAGGTGTTGTGTTTGGAGTAGGCGGGTGGACTGTTAAGTCATGGTTTTATGGTGTGTGGTACGTATGTATGGTAGGTGGTCATCCATGAATGTTGAGTGTCAATCATAGGTTTTATGTAGTGGTTAGGTGGATTATCTATCAGAGGTGTTGTGTTTGAGTAGGCGTTTGGGACTGTTAAGTCATGGTTTTATGGTGTGTGGTACGTATGTATGGTAGGTGGTCATCCATGAATGTTGAGTGTCAATCATAGGTTTTATGTAGTCGGTTAGGGTGGATTATCTATCAGAGGTGTTGTGTTTTGAGTAGGCGTGTGGACTGTTAAGTCATGGTTTTATGGTGTGTGGTACGCATGTATGGTAGGTGGTCATCCATGAATGTTAAGTGTCAATCATAGGTTTTATGTAGTGGTTAGGTGGATTATCTATCAGAGGGTGTTGTGTTTTGAGTAGGCCGGGTGGACTGTTAAGTCATGGTTTTATGGTGTGTGGTACGTATGTATGGTAGGTGGTCATCCATGAATGTTGAGTGTCAATCATAGTTTTATGTAGTGGTTAGGTGGATTACCTATCAGAGGTGTTGTGTTTTGAGTAGGCGGGGTGGACTGTTAAGTCATGGTTTTATGGTGTGTGTGGTACGTATGTATGGTAGGTGGTCATCCATGAATGTTGAGTGTCAATCATAGGTTTTATGTAGTGGTTAGGTGGATTATCTATCAGAGGTGTTGTGTTTGAGTAGGCGTGTGGACTGTTAAGTCATGGTTTTATGGTGTGTGGTACGTATGTATGGTAGGTGGTCATCATGAATGTTGAGTGTCAATCATAGGTTTTATGTAGTGGTTAGGTGGATTATCTATCAGAGGTGTTGTGTTTTGAGTAGGCGGGTGGACTGTTAAGTCATGGTTTTATGGTAGGTGGTCATCCATGAAATATTGAGTGTCAATCATAGGTTTTTATGTAGTGGTAGGTGGATTATCTATCAGAGGTGTTGTGTTTGGAGTAGGCGGGTGGACTGTTTAGTCATGGTTTTATGGTGTGTGGTACGTATGTATGGTAGAGTGGTCATCCATGAATTTTGAGTGTCAATCATAGGTTTTATGTAGTGGTTAGGTGGATTATCTATCAGAGGTGTTGTGTTTTGAGTAGGCGGGTGGACTGTTAAGTCATGGTTTTATGGTGTGTGGTACGTATGTATGGTAGGTGGTCATCCATGAATGTTAAGTGTCAATCATAGGTTTTATGTAGTGGTTAGGTGGATTATCTATCAGAGGTGTGTGTTTGAGTAGGCGTGTGGACTGTTAAGTCCATGGTTTTATGGTGTGTGGTACGTATGTATGGTAGTGTGGTCATCCATGAATGTTGAGTGTCAATCATAGGTTTTATTGTAGTGGTTAGGTGGATTATCTATCAGAGGTGTTGTGTTTTGAGTAGGCGGGTGGACTGTTAAGTCATGGTTTTTATGGTGTGTGGTACGTATATATGGTAGGTGGTCATCCATGAATGTTGAGTGTCAATCATAGGTTTTATGTAGTGGTTAGGTGGATTATCTATCAGAGGTGTTGTGTTTTGAGTAGGCGGGTTGGAACTGTTAAGTCATGGTTTTATGGTGTGTGGTACGTATGTATGGTAGGTGGTCATCCATGAATGTTGAGTGTCAATCATAGGTTTTATGTAGTGGTTAGGTGGATTATCTATCAGAGGTGTTGTGTTTTTAGTAGGCGTGTGGACTGTTAAGTCATGGTTTTATGGTGTGTGGTACGTTTGTATGGTAGGTGGTCATCCATGAATGTTGAGTGTCAATCATAGGTTTTATGTAGTGGTTAGGTGGATTATCTATCAGAGGTGTTGTGTTTTGAGTAGGTGAGTGGATAATCAAACGTCTTCTATGTAGAGTGTATGGTAAGTCTTTTATGTTAAGTAGGTAGAGTCTGTCAAATGTATTATGTGTCGGTATGGTATGTGGTCTGTAAAGATGCTTGTGTGTAGGGTAAATCATGAGTCTTACTACTGGATAGAAGGGTATTAGTGTTTGGTTGGTAGTTTGTACATGTGCTTGTGGATGGAAATTAAATGAAAACTACTTTATTGTTACTTCATAAGGCGAATTTACATGAGTCTTGTTTGATTAGTATGTGGGTGGACAAACAAAGGTTTTATATAATGGATATGTATGTATGTATGTATGTACGTACATTTATTATTTTATGTAGGTGATCTGTCAAGGGTGGTTGTGTGTTCTAGGTTCTCCGTGTGTTTGGGTCTTTGGGAGTGGTGTATATACATTTTTTGATCGAGTATATTATAGTCAAAAGAAACCAAACTTTCTTACTGTTAATACCACGGTTTCTACAACAGAGACGTTTCAACTAACTATTTGTTTATTTGTTTAGTGTGCAAAGAATCAATAGCACCAGGTTTTGTTAAAATCAAGCTTAAAATGTGAACATTATAGAGAATTTATTCATATTGGGTACTTACACTTTGTCAAATGTTTGGAGTCAACTAAATAGCTATGTAGGTTAAACAATTAATTTACAAGTGTTACATCAGTTTTGTACGTTGTTTTGAGCTCAAATTAAGTTTATAAAGGTTTCTATAAGAGTATTTTAAAGGGTTTTTTAATGTTTAGGGTGAATATCATTGTTATGACACTGCATTTTAATGCTTTTAGGGAATTATAACATATTTTGTACACAAATATCCCTATTTATGTGCATTTTAACTCAACTTTAAGGGGTTTGGAGGGTACTATGTTGGTAGTTCTTCCTTGATTTGAACAATGTTTCAACACATTTTTGTGTAAAATGACTCTTTTTCTGAAATTTGTATGTATCTTTGATTTTTTCTTACTTTTGGATGGAATTTACTCTTCTGTTAGAATGTTTTTTAAACTGACAGTTTGTTTGAAATAAAATCAATACTATGTGGTTTGGGTTCCATGTCATAGTTTTCCTTAATATTGTGTTTTAATAGATGATATATCAAAGGGTCCAGCAGCCTTAGTTAGTAACAAAGACTACACTCATTCAAGACCCATACCTCTACGATTAACGTCTTAAATACAGTAAATAGTGTATTGCTATGGTGTATATAAAGTGTGAGGAATTATCTTGTGTTTGAGGTTATTACACTTCATTTATCATGTGTTTGTGGATATAATAATTGTTATTTGTAAGTTTAGGTTGGTTAACATACAATAATTCGGTTATAAATGCTATACATATTGTTTAAAATCCTACCTAAACTATAAAAACTTTAGAAAATACGGTATAATTTGATGTACGATCTCTCATTATTACACATGTAATGTGTTAGCATTTTTATAAATTATGGAATTTACAACAAAACAAATTGATAAAACTTTGTTAAAATTAAGTTTATTCGTAATAATTTAAATATAAAGCACAAATTATTGTAAAAGGTTCTATGTATTACGTATGATAATTGGTAATAACAAGAATATCGATTGATTTTACTGAATAAAACGTAGTGTTTAATTAAATTATTATTGCTCTCTTTTTTTAAAAGTACGGGACTATAATACCAATAATTCTTTCGTTTTGTTTAATAATAGACCAGATATGGTCGGATTCTACGACTATCTGTGAGGAAATGTATTGATATCATTAAACTTGACCTCTAGGGTTAACATGTGGTTGATATGCAGTCCGTCTGGTGCCAATTAAAATAGCAAAAAATATTGAGGTCAGTTCCTGTGTTGTGCGAGAACTGAATGTACTGTCGGTGGCACCGAGCAAAGTAATTTAGGTTGAATAGTTCGGTTAGGCATGGGTAAGAGCGTTAAGCTAGCGTGTTAGGTTTAGAGGATGTCGGGTTAATACGAAGTTAACCGGAAGTAGATGGTAGTTGAAGGTAAGAGCGCATGTTAACAGAGTATTTAATATAAAATAAGAAATTATTTAAAATGGATAGGGTAACAGTGTATTACAAATTATAAACAGATTAAATATAAAGAATTGTCCCTTCATTTTTGAATAAATAATTAATTAAAAACGTGTATTGTGGGTTGCCTAGAGTGTTAAGTAGGGGCTTGAGGATGAACTGTGATTCGATATAGGTAATAGTGTAGGAAGCCGTGGATGAGTACCCAAAGCTAAGAGCGTATGTTATCTGTGTATTTGTTAAAATTTGAGAAAAATTTAATTAAAATGGATAGAATAACAGTGTATTACAAATTATAAACAGATTAAATAAAAAGAATTATCCCTTCATTTTTGAATAAATAATTAATTAAAAACGTGTATTGCGGGTTGTCTAGAGTGTTAAGTAGGGGCTTGAGGATGATCTGTGATTCGATAGATAAGTATTGGTAACAGTGTAGGAAGCCATGGATGAGTGTCCGAAGGTAAGAGCGTATATTAACAGTGTATTTATTAAAAAGTTGATAAAAATTAAATAAGTAATCAGAGCATGGCATTTGGGTGTGCGCCAGACCAGCAGACGACGTGTACGAAGGTAGCCGACGGTCGCCGGAAGTACCCGAAGGGAAAGACCGCCATCTTGGATCCGGTTGTCATCTTTTTACATTTATTATAGTATAAAGTCCGCCATATTGGATAAGGAATTTTAGGAGGGAAAGACGTCATATTGGATCCGGTTGTCATATTTTTACATTTTATATAGTGTATAGTCCGCCATATTGGATGACGGAATTTTGGGGAGGGAATTTTCCCACGGGGTGTGAGTTGTTGTGGGCGGGAAAGACGCCATATTGGACAAAAAAGTGAATTTTATATAGTATATCATGGAAAAAGACGCCATATTGGACAAAAAAAGTGAATTTTATATAGTATTACAATGTTAACAGTGAATTTTATATAGTATAACATGGAAAAAGTTAGGTTAACAATGAATTTTATATAGTATAACAAGGGACTTTGGAGGGAAATTTGGGAATTTTGGGGAAAATGTGTGGGAAATTTGGGAATTTGAGGGAAATTTGAGGGTAATTTGAGGGTAATTTGGGGGAAATGTGAGGGAAATGTGGGAATTTGAGGGAAATTTGAGGGTAATTTGGGGGAAATGTGAGGGAAATGTGGGAATTTGAGGGAAATTTGAGGGTAATTTGGGGGAATTGTGAGGGAAATGTGGGAATTTGATAGAAATTTGAGGGTTATTTGGGAATTTGAGGGAAATTTGAGGGAAATTTTGGGGAAATGTGAGGGAAATGTGGGAATTTGAGGGAAATTTGAGGGTAATTTGGGAATTTGAGGGAAATTCAGGAATTTTGGGAATAGGAGGGAAATTTGAGGGGGGAGGGGGGGTTGGTACCACTGCGCCACCATCTTGGGTCCGGTCACGTGACCGCCGCCATATTGAAAGTCCAAAGGTAAAAGTGAGTCTAATTCAACCACTAATTCACTACTGAGTCTAAAACCATCAGATATTCACTACTAGTACCACAATATTTTTATATCCATACATGTAATAACGTTTTCAATGCTTAATTTTAACCTCCAGCACCAATATATATATTTTAAGTTGAAATCTTAAAAAGACTGTTATCAAGTAGTTTACTAAAATTTTACTGTACAACTTTGTAACATATATAAACAATAATGATGTACACGTGATTTTTAATAAATTAAATATTTTTTAACTCGTATTTAAATATGTTAAAAGTTATTTAGCAAAAAAATATAAATTACGTTTTAAACTGGTGCTATTCAATGTGATAATTAAATTATCTCAAGTTATAAACAATGCAATATAGAAGGGCTCTTCGTGACTGGGATTTAAACGTTATAAAATAGAGAGTTAATTCAATACGAATCCACGTAAAGATCCACGTAAGATTTTGAGTTACATGAATTTTAAATTGTTTTAGGAACCAAATAGTTTTCTCTTCGATTTAATGCAAACCTGTTTGGCTTGGTTACTAGATCATAGGGCACTAAAAAATGTCTTACACAATGAGATTTTTATTACAGAGAAGGAAATATTACATATTTGAAATATTTGACGTTCAATCGTTCAATTTCGGACTATATATTAGCCTAATATCATATTCGGAATTGTCACATTGTTTCTTGTTAGCCAAGAAAACACTTTTTATGTACTTTAATCAGAAATAAATTAGTTTTTATGTTTTTAAATATGAGTTATTAAAAAAAATTTTTTCTCGATAAGATAATCTTTATTTTCTGAACTATGTGTTGCAAAGTACTGAAAAACACAATATTGTTTACTCCTTTAACACAAGTCTACATTGGATGGAAAGAAATGTTATGGAATGGAATAGTTATATTCCTTAATACATATAACGGCCATGTCAGGCTCTGAACCTACTGATAATGAACAACATTGCTTCATACAATAGCCCACTAGAGAGCAATGCCGGCTGCTCGCTAGTCAGTCCAAATACTAATATATCAAGTACCCAAACCTTATACATAAGACAAGGATTGTTTTTAAATCATAATAATTTAGTGCTGCTCTGTAGTTATAGTTAAATGAGCTATTGAAAAAAGTTAATGAACAATAATTTTTAACTTAGGTATACATTTCATCAACGAAACAATTATTGTGAATGTTTATTTATTTTAAGTTTCCGTTTTGAATACATTAATAACTACCACTGTACGTGTATGGGTGGGTGGGTGGGTCAATACCACTGTACGTGTATGGGTGGGTGGTTGGGTCAATACAACTTTACGTGTGTGGGTGGGCGAGTGGGTCAATACCACTGTACGTGTATGGGAGGGCGGGTGGGTCAATACCACTGTACGTATGACCGCCATTTTGTTTTGGATGGTCCAATTTAACTTTTGGAGTGAAAGTAGGGGGTTTTCCACGCATGTATGTCTGTTACTGACCGAACTTATGTCAAAAAGTTAGTAAGGGATACATGATAGTGTACTTTAAGATAAGGCTTGACAGCCCACACACTAAAATAAAGAGAGGTTAACAAATATTTAAAACAGAATAAAGTAAAAACTAGGATAAATTTCCTTACTATGCTAAAATTTTTCATTCCACGTTTATTAAATTTGTTAAATTTTAATTATAAATTCTTATTACACTTTAATAAGATGGTAATTGGAAACATGGAAGAGTTGGTTATGTTCAGTACGTACCATATTTTTTAAACTATTTCGTTGAAAAGCCACTCCATGACTTTCTTTTACTGACACAATCACCCACTATTATTCCAATGTTGGGACGATTGCTCATTCTACATAAACGTAAAACTGATAATAGTAACTTTAGCTTTGAGTGGAATCTGAACAACGAGTATTGATCTGATTTTCAGCAAACTGACAAACCTGAAACTCAGTTATCTATCTGCCTTAAACAAAATCTTGACACTGACTACCACCGAAAACGGTCGCCCCAGACTTTTCTTGTCTAATAGTATCCAAGAGTTGAAGCTGAATTTTAGAAACTGCCCAAGGTAATTCCCATTACACTTTGTTTTACCACTTTCACTCCTTTTTTAATTAAGAAATTGAAACAGTTATTAACATGTGAACCAATTATAAATATAAGCAAATACATCTTTTGTTCAAATATTTACCTTTAATACTTAACAAATGAAATCTATAAAACTTTCGTAAACGAAACATGCTTGAGTAATTTATCAAGTATAGTAAAAAATTACATTTAATTTTGAACTATAGTAAATAGAGGTTCAGTGCAATTACGTTTTAACCAATATATTATGCAAAACTCTCTACAGTTGAAGAACAAAATTCAGTTACAGTTGTCAGCCATTAATACTGTCTGCAATTGCCTTTAAGTTATCCTCAATATTATACTTTTTGTTTTTATAAATCAATTATATCGCAATTATATAAAGATTAGAGTAATTTTCGAATCTATTTATCCTTTCAGTGTGTATATTATTAAGTTGTATTCTTTGGAAAGTAATGTTCTTTGCTTTCTCAAAAAAGCGATGAAACTTTCAACACTTTAACTTAAAAAAATATTTGAATCTAAAAATATATTTTCTAAAGATGTTACTGTGAACCTACATAACAGCTAAAATTGGTATTATGTGTGTTTTATTACACCCTGAAAATGTTATATCAGCTAATCTGTTAACGTATGTTTTTTTTCTGTTTGCTTTTACACACAATGGACGAACATTAGGTGATATTCTTCTTTACTTTAAAATGTTGTAATGAAGTTTGTGTCATAGAGCTATAAAATAGTGACCATAAAATGTTTTAAAAATCGTCCTTTAAACATTTATATTTTGAGAAAACTAAAAGTTTGAAGAATAAAATTATTATGTAAATAACTGTACTTTTACATCTTATTGTTTTTTTCTTTCTTATTTTGTTTGTATTGTAAAAAATATATATTTTAAACTTTGATTTGTTTATTTTTGTATTAATATGCATTGTTTTAATTTTAATTTACACTATTAGATAGTAAATGTAATGGACTAAAAACATTATTTTTCTGTATGACAGCCTACACAATAATAAAAACAGAGGTTAACAAAGTTTTAAAACAGAATAAATTCAACGGTTTTTAACTTTTTCCACTTAAAAAATAATATATCCGTAATTTTTAAATGGAATTCAGCAACTGGTTTAATATTTTTAATTACATCAACCTTAATATGAAGACGTAATATAAGTCATTTTAACTCAATCGGTTGAATTTTTGTACATTGGGAAAATATATCCAAAAAACCGCGGATATCGGGTAAAAGAAGAATTGCAGGGTATATCTTTACAGGGTATTTTTATTTTTTTTATTTTACACCTTAAAAGTTCCTGAAATATGTCTGTGCATTTCATATACACCGTGTATATACTATAATTGTATTCAAAAATTTTGAGTGTAAATTCTTTACAAAAAAAGTTGTTTATTTTAATTTATGATTAGTAAAATTAAGAAGTAAATACACTCAAACTAACAACTTTGTTAGCAACCCATTGTAACACTGCGAATGTGACAGCTTTCCTACCTCGTTGTAAAGGGCTTTCCTCCCACACACACCTGTTGGTGATAGCTCTCCTACCTCGTTGTAAAGGGCTTTCCTCCCACACACACCTGTTGGTGATAGCTCTCCTACCTCGTTGTAAAGGGCTTTCCTCCCACACACACCTGTTGGTGATAGCTCTCCTACCTCGTTGTAAAGGGCTTTCCTCCCACACACACCTGTTGGTGCCAGCTCTCCTACCTCGTTGTAAAGGGCTTTCCTCCCACACACACCTGTTAGTGATAGCTCTCCTACCTCGTTGTAAAGGGCTTTCCTCCCACACACACCTGTTGGTGATAGCTCTCCTACCTCGTTGTAAAGGGCTTTCCTCCCACACACACCTGTTGGTGCCAGCTCTCCTACCTCGTTGTAAAGGGCTTTCCTCCCACACAAACCTGTTGGTGCCAGCTCTCCTACCTCGTTGTAAAGGGCTTTCCTCCCACACAAACCTGTTGGTGATAGCTCTCCTACCTCACTGTAAAGGGCTTTCCTCCCACACACACCTGTTGGTGCCAGCTCTCCTACCTCGTTGTAAAGGGCTTTCCTCCCACACACACCTGTTGGTACCAGCTCACCTACCTCGTTGTAAAGGGCTTTCCTCCCACACACACCTGTTGGTGCCAGCTCTCCTACCTCGTTGTAAAGGGCTTTCCTCCCACACACACACCTGTTGGTGCCAGCTCTCCTACCTCGTTGTAAAGGGCTTTCCTCCCACACACACCTGTTGGTGCCAGCTCTCCTACCTCGTTGTAAAGGGCTTTCCTCCCACACACACCTGTTGGTGCCAGCTCTCCTACCTCGTTGTAAAGGGCTTTCCTCCCACACACACCTGTTGGTGCCAGCTCTCCTACCTCGTTGTAAAGGGCTTTCCTCCTACACACACCTGTTGGTGATAGCTCTCCTACCTCACTGTAAAGGGCTTTCCTCCCACACACACCTGTTGGTGATAGCTCTCCTACCTCGTTGTAAAGGGCTTTCCTCCCACACACACCTGTTGGTGATAGCTCTCCTACCTCACTGTAAAGGGCTTTCCTCCCACACACACCTGTTGGTGATAGCTCTCCTACCTCGTTGTAAAGGGCTTTCCTCCCACACACACCTGTTGGTGATAGCTCTCCTACCTCGTTGTAAAGGGCTTTCCTCCCACACACACCTGTAGGTGCCAGCTCTCCTACCTCGTTGTAAAGGGCCTTCCTCCCGCACACACCTGTTGGTGATAGCTCTCCTACCTCACTGTAAAGGGCTTTCCTCCCACACACACCTGTTGGTGATAGCTCTCCTACCTCGTTGTAAAGGGCTTTCCTCCCACACACACCTGTTGGTGCCAGCTCTCCTACCTCGTTGTAAAGGGCTTTCCTCCCACACACACCTGTTGGTGCCAGCTCTCCTACCTCGTTGTAAAGGGCTTTCCTCCCACACACACCTGTTGGTGCCAGCTCTCCTACCTCGTTGTAAAGGGCTTTCCTCCCACACACACCTGTTGGTGCCAGCTCTCCTACCTCGTTGTAAAGGGCTTTCCTCCCACACACACCTGTTGGTGCCAGCTCTCCTACCTCGTTGTAAAGGGCTTTCCTCCTACACACACCTGTTGGTGATAGCTCTCCTACCTCACTGTAAAGGGCTTTCCTCCTACACACACCTGTTGGTGATAGCTCTCCTACCTCGTTGTAAAGGGCTTTCCTCCCACACACACCTGTTGGTGATAGCTCTCCTACCTCACTGTAAAGGGCTTTCCTCCCACACACACCTGTTGGTGATAGCTCTCCTACCTCGTTGTAAAGGGCTTTCCTCCCACACACACCTGTTGGTGATAGCTCTCCTACCTCGTTGTAAAGGGCTTTCCTCCCACACACACACCTGTTGGTGATAGCTCTCCTACCTCACTGTAAAGGGCTTTCCTCCCACACACACCTGTTGGTGATAGCTCTCCTACCTCGTTGTAAAGGGCTTTCCTCCCACACACACCTGTTGGTGATAGCTCTCCTACCTCGTTGTAAAGGGCTTTCCTCCCACACACACCTGTTGGTGATAGCTCTCCTACCTCGTTGTAAAGGGCTTTCCTCCCACACACACCTGTTGGTGCCAGCTCTCCTACCTCGTTGTAAAGGGCTTTCCTCCCACACATACCTGTTGGTGCCAGCTCTCCTACCTCGTTGTAAAGGGCTTTCCTCCCACACACACCTGTTGGTGATAGCTCTCCTACCTCACTGTAAAGGGCTTTCCTCCCACACACACGTGTTGGTGACAGGCTAGACTGTTTACGTTCTAATCTTTATAATTCACATCCATATGGAATTGGAAGATATATTTACACACTTCAAACTCTTGTTTCACAATAAACTATTAATTCAGATTAACCCTGGACGTACAACGAAATTACATGTTAATAGTTTCACTATTTATTTGTTAGTGCGAGCCTTGTGAACACGAATATTGAAATTAAACAATTTGGTTAGGAATGAAGAATGCATCTAGTTGTAAATAAGATGATAATATTTTTGTATAATTGTATAAATTATAATGTTGTTAGCTTTTAATAATGTTTAATAGTACAACGAATTTATTTTTTGTAAAAGTGTAATATCACTACACAATTTGTAATATATTAAAACCACATTTACAAGCCACAAGTAATATAAATGTACAATACAATTGTAATTTTTCAAGTAGCACTTATAAATATAATTTCTAAAACGTTTCAAAGTGAATAGTAAAAACTCTGAATAGTGAATCCCAATAGACAGTGCTTATACATTCTTTCTAAGATTTTTATAAATCATTTCATTGGGGAAACTGGTAACTGAACGGAAACATTTGCAACTATTATGAAAAAAATAACTTAGAAAATATCTATTTTCTGTCAATAATTTAAATTATAATTATTCGTGCAAAAAAAGTGGAAGAAAAATCAATACCACTGTACATGTATGGGTGGGCGGGTAAACTACCGAAGTCAGTTAGTACAGTGGTAATCATCCACCCGCCCACCCATACACGTACAGTGGTATTTACCCACCCACCCACCCATACACGTACAGTGGTATTGATCCACCCGCCCACCCATACACGTACAGTGATATTGACCCACCCACTCACCCATACACGTACATTGGTATTGATCCACCCACCCACCCATACACGTAGAGTGATATTGACCCACTCACCCACCCATACACGTACAGTGGTATTGACCCACCCACCCACCTATACACGTCGTACAGTGGTATTGACCCACCCACCCACTCATACACGTACAGTGATATTGACCCACTCACCCACCCATACACGTACAGTGGTATTGACCCACCCACTCGCTCAGACACGTACAACGGTATTCCACCCACCCACCCATACACGTACAGTAATATTGACCCACCCACCCACCCATACACGTACAGTGGTATTGACCCACTCACCCACCCATACACGTACAGTGACATTGACCCACTCACCCACCCATACACGTACAGTGATATTGACCCACTCATAAACGTATAGTGGTATTGACCCACCCACCCACCCATACACGTACAGTGGTATTGATCCACCCGCCCACCCATACACGTACAGTGGTATTGACCCACCCTTACACGTACAGTGATATTGACCCACTCACCCACCCATACACGTACAGTGATATTGACCCACTCACCCACCCATACACGTACAGTGTTATAGATCCACCCACCCACCCATACACGTACAGTGGTATTGACCCACTCACCCACCCATACACGTACAGTGTTACTGATATATATTTTCAATGAATAGCTTTCATAACATATCAAATATTCTTTAAGTACTTTAAAATACTATGAAAATATTTGCAATATGAAATTCGATGTATTGTCATTTAATACATAATATTACACATTAATGTATTAAAGTATCGTTTATGATGGCATTGAATTAAAAAACATAAAATTTTTCATAGTAAATAAGTTATTTAGGCAAATGTTTTATAACTCAGATTTAATTAATTTATTTTATGTAACTGAGAAATAAAATGCTATACAAACCGTGTCACAATACTACAAAATTGTATGTATAACTGTCTGTCGTGCCTCTTAAAGGATTACTAATAAGCGGTTTACAAATAATTAACGAGTTTTAATAACTTTTATTGGCCATTTTATTGTAAACATGCTCAGCTATGTTCTGTGGTGAGAAAATGTAGTTATTATCTATAAAATAACGTTACATAAACCACGGGTGTGTCACAAAAAGAAATCTTTCATACGGGAAAAGATTCACGGCCTCAATCATTGATTTCAACTATCAGATGTTGCCATCTAAAAGCTCTTGTAATATCCATACATCAACGTCAAAACGTCTAACAACTGACAATCATGTTTACGGCAATGTGTCACACACAGATTGCAAAAATTAATTAAACACAGATATGTAATCAATATTGTTGGTTTTACGGTTAACTAATATGTTTACACTGTCATTTAAATTAAAATAGTGCTGATAAATAAAAAAACTAATGATATTAAAAATTTTATTATTATTATTATACAAAATTTAAAATATTAATTAAATATTAAACAAGTTTTTTAAACAAGTTTTTTTTTTCAATAAAAAAATATAAATAAGATATAGTACTTACTGTGGCTAAAAAGAATTTTTACTGTTTAAGGACATTATTTTTACACAGTTTCTTAGTTAGAATAATATATATTTGGATAAATATACAAGTCAATGTCATACAAATCTATCTGAATTTTTAATTATGCTAATGAATTCAATTTGGAGGTATATTGTTAAGGCGTCAGGGCTTTGAATCTGAATTAGAGTTAGAATAAGTGAATAACTGTTTGAAAGCGAAGAAGAATCAAAATGTTCGAGTCTCAGTGGGGGTCTGAAATATTGTAGGTTTAAGTTATAATATTAATTGTTAGTACTTTTAAAATGTTTTTATTTGTGCTTTCACAAATCGTGTATACAATTATAATCAAACAAATTATGTAAACAAACACAAACACCACATTCAAGGGAACATTATCTTGGTTTAATGTACTTTAAAGGTTGATACCTTTATATCATAGCTCGATTAAAAATAATAATAGCACACAAACATGTTCCAGCATGGTTGAATCTAATGGACTAAACGTTGCGTTTTACATTTTTTGTAAAATAAATAACTAGAAAAAAATCATCATCAAATAAACTGATTTAAAAAGTAAATATAATTTTTTTAAATTTGAATTTCTAGCTAGTTATTTTATAAATTAATGAAGTTACACAGTTTACTCATTATGATGCATGTCTACAAAAGACCTGATGTTTTATTTACATTGTCACTCATTACAGTTATGTATAGAGATGAATTCCAGGAATAATATATAAGAGACTAATTAATGTTACATCTCAATTAAACGAGTTACATGGAACGCTCGTGTTGATAATAAGTACAGTTTCTCACCGCAGGCCATAACTGTGTACATTTAATGCACATTCACAGCATACTTCTGTTAAATGATGTGTCATTAATGATATTTAATTGTTACAAACGATTAAATTTACCTTTTGACTAATTATAGTATCACGATTTAAATATATTACGACTTCTTGTTATAAAAGTTACTTAGTAAACTACATGTCACATATGATTGCTGAGATTGTACGTAAAATTAAATTCAACAATTTTAATCATACGTTAAGAGTAAAATAGATGATTAAATTAAAAAAAAAATGGGTGTGCCTCGGACCACACGGTGGAAGTTATACTTCTTTGGCCATTCTCATACACCCACTCACGCACACAAACAGACAGGATATATAAATGAAATATAAGACATTTTTCAATATTATTCAATATATTTATCTTCAATATATTATACGTGACTTCATTATTATATTATACACCTATATTATGATAATCAGTAATTTCTTCGATTAAAGTTCTTCGATTAACAATCGATTAATCGATAGTTCTTAAAAATTTGTTCTTACTTTTCAGCGTGACGCGGTTTCTCGACCAACATCCCATCCCAAAGTGTCTAACGGGCGCAAAGAAGTATAACTTCAAAAAGTGTTTGTAACCCTATACATATTTAATGGATGTAATCAGTAGTTTTAGTATATAGCTGTTATCATTACCTCTCCAAGGTCATACATTATGAATGCCTGTGAGATGTCTGTTTAGTTGGCCATAAATTCTAGCTAATATATGGCTCTTGTGGTAAAATGATACTGTTTCATTATTGGGGTGATGAGGGTGTATTGGCACAATGAACATGCTTATGTATTCCTTTAGAGTTGTTATTGTGAACTACAAATAAATAATTGTAATATAATATACAGTAAGAGTACAGAGCTGATTTACTTAGTTTTACATAAAAAATGTTTTAATGCTGCAAGATTATGTACATTTTTCATCAGCAAATACCATGTATATTTACGATAAAAATTCTATTTAAAACTTATGTATAAGATAGACTATTTTAGTACCAACATGATTTGACGTTTTAAATAGCTTTATCTGTGTAGAATTTACACTAATAATTTTTTAACTATGTATTTCTATCCGTTACAATATAAAATTGTTTTCAGCTGCTATTCAAGTAGCTGAAAGTCAAGTAGCTGATTATTCAAAGCGGGATATGAATAACATTTTGGATGATGTACGGAGTCTTGTTTAAATTGATTATTATTCTATTAAAAACTTTTTAATTCTCAATGTAAATAATGTATAATATGTATTGCTATTTGTTAGACATATGTGGGGTGATTGACACATTAATATGATATTTTATTACGTGGGTTTTTAATTAGTTTTACACCACATTATCCGTTGGTCATAATTTTTCTCGTTAATAGTTTTTATTTTGTAATTCAATTTCATTAGAGCTTAACCTAACTATAAATACATAGCATACACTCAATTTATGTTTATATTTTTAACTAAAAATGTTCTTAGTGACATATGTAAATGATTTATTTTAAAAGGACATCTTTTCTATTTTGTAATTTAATTTCATTAGAGCTTAAATTAAAATTTAATAATCATAACAATAATAATACGATACCTAAATAATTCAGTAACAAAATGTATTAAACATATATTAAAAGTTAATTTGTCATTTAATGGTACACAAATGAATAATATTCGATTTTCGAAAACAATAAGCATGGACATTTTTTCTTAAAAAAAAATAAATAAATAAATATAATTTCAGTAAACCAATTTCATAAGTCACCTTAGTGAAAGTCTATGGTTAAAAAGGACCCTTTTATGTCGTCGATAAACTGGACGGATTGATCTGCCAGCAGCGTCAATATTGTTCGACATTCCTCTGAACCATGTTCCCCAGGGTAAAGTAATCACACAGCCCTACAGAGGTGTCACGTCTGAGGAACTTCTACTGCAGTGAAATCTATTTCATTCTACTACGATCCCTTTAAAAGAAGAAATATTACTAAAAGAAGAAATTTACTAAAAATTTCATCCTAATATTTTAAATATATATTTTACCATACTCGTAATATATTTATATTGTTTATAATTTATTACTTTCAATATTATTTATTAATTTTTTTCTCCAATTGACATATATTTACTTTAAATTGCCTGAACAACCAACAATCTTTCAAAATAAACCCATAAAGATTTGTTTATCGTTATTATTATTATTATTTTTTTTCAAAGAAGTTATGAAGAGTTCTCTTTTTTTTGCGCCCAAACTGCTTTCATAATTGGGGAAAAAATTTTT